>JARYZH020002018.1:0-19640 GCA_030021035.2 Notholithocarpus densiflorus | reverse complement strand
GTAGAATAGTAGAGCTGTAGAGGCATTACACAAGATGAGAGTTGTATGGTGCGTGGATTACGACAAAAATGGAAGCACACCTAGCACTTTGTAGTGGCAAAAATGGCTTGGTTTGGTACTCATTGAGGGCTTCACTAGGATGGATTCCTTGCTCCCAATAGATCAGATTTAATCAACATACAACTAGCTGACATAGTATGTGATATAAGTGAAGATCCAACCCTGAAAAAATCCGTCAATGGCTATCACAAAGAGACACTACTGCATTAAGAAACTTATTGGCAACAAGAATGTGAAGTATTGTATGGCCTTTAGAAATGAAACACTTACCATTCCATGTTCTTCTTGATAGCATGAGGTGGTACCATAAGAGAGACCACCTCAGGCCATCAATGAAGAATACAGATGGAAATATGATCCATATTTCACAAGTGAGAGTTGGAGCCGACTATTGTAGTTGTAGTTGACAGACTTGCATTCTAGCTTGAAACTAAATCCAAACAGTTGCCTCATGTTGTATTGACTGTATGCTCTATACTGCTTGAATTTAGCAACTGCTTGGATTTAGCAACTGCTTGGATTTAGTTTTCAAGCTAGAAGTGAGCGTCTGAGGCCCTGAGCAGACCAACTGCTTGTGTTTCATGTTCTACATTTTGGCTTATGGTGTATTGGTTTGAATCATTTGATGAGATGTGAAGATGGTACATGTTTGCCCCTAATACTGCTATGAATGTAAAGATATTTGGGGACATTTGGTCAATATGAAAAGTGGGAAAAAATATTTTTTTTAAAAAAAAAAAACATTTTGACAGAGTAGTTTATTTGGTTCAAATCCAACAATCTTGTGTGTTGGTTTTGTTCCCATCCTGTGAGAATTTGAGAACGAAACTTCTGTGTTGCATTAATCAGAAAAGAATGTACAAGAGCCTATTTATACAAGAATTGATACCAGAGCTAAAAAATATCCAATCCTAACTAACTCCCCTTTATACGGATCTAGCCCATACAACCAATCAAAACATTACACGTGTCTATGTATAAATAGCTACTAAACTATTGAGGCAACTAATTCAAAAACTGCAAGTCGTATTAGCTGTTGTAGAGTGTCGTATAGGTGTTACTGCTGCAAGTCTTCCAGTGCTTTGTTTTGAAGCCCTGCCTCTCTGCCTGAAGGCAATGAATACTTGCTTCAGCCTTGCTTCAGGCTTACCCTTTTGATACATCCAATGGTCCAACCAGCAAACTGGGAGTCCCCATGTCACACGTTATGTACCCTATCTGTTTGCATTTTGCAAGTCGTTTTTTTTGTTTGCATCATTAAACTCTTGAATAATTAAATAATTTTACTACTAGTCAAAATACTCACATAAAAAAAATACTATAATTCTAAATAAAGTTTAGATTTGACAAGAAAGAGATCGATTTTATCTCAATTGTGTAGTCAAACTTTTTCTACTTGAGTATTTTAAGTAGTTTCCTCTCTCAAAATATCCGTCATTATACGCTGACTTAAATTAGATTATATATACACAAGGTTTCAACCTTATTTTCTAAAAACCCCACTTAGTTTTATTAATTATAAAATTGACCCATAAACAAATTTACTTAAATGCCCCTCTTAATTTTTTTATTTTTTTATTTTTTTATTTTTTCGTGGTATCACATCACATGTATGACCAGTTGTTCTACTTGTGCTGTCAAAATGCTTGAAAATTAAAGACTCTCTAGTCTAGTCTATGAAAATTGAATAAGGCTCCTTCATCCACGTGACCTTGTCTGAGAGGAAAAAGAACTTACATGGAAAAGGAAGGAAATAAAAAAGGACGAGATAAATTGAAAGATAAAAGAACAAATCATTTTCATGCAAAATTCAATCAGTTGTCACATCTACAAAGTAGAGAGAGTACATCATATGGGACTTCTGTTTGTTCTTTGCATGGGAACCGAATCAATTGTCACCAACAACAATACGTGAGTGTTGCGGATTTGAATGTGATATTATGCCTTTTTTTTCTCATTTTTTGTGTGTGTATTGTCTGTTTGTGTTCCTTCTCAAAAAAAAAAAAAAAAAAAAAAAAGTCTTTTAAGGGCAAAGATGTAATTAAATCCCCTTTATGAAAAGACAATGACACCCTTCCCAAACCATTTTTCTCTCTCATCAAACCAAGAGTGAGTATTGTATGAGACCGATTCATGATCCGTTTAATACAAGAATTTTCCTCAAACCAATCCACCAAGCTCACCACTCACACGTTAGCATTTATATCACTTGTGTAAAATTTTCGGTATAATTTACAATAAGAATTTTTTTTTTTACACGACCACTTTTTCAAAACACCCACATCAAATTATTTATCCTATAATATATTTCAATAAAATATTTATCAGTTATTTATATTTTATTATTTTCTCTAATAGTTAGTGTGCTACGTTGATGTGTGAGTTAATATAAAAATATGGGATAACAATTAAATAATATAAATCATATGATAGAAAGATACGAGTCTTTTGGCTAAATATTGCTAAATCCGAAATTTATTTCCATTATAGTCACTGTTCAAAGTTATTTAGGGAATTGAGGAAAAAGAGTGAATTTCGGCAACGGTGTTGCCGAAATTCAACAAAAGTATGAGAGAGAAAGAGAAAAAGTGAGAGAGAGAAAATTTTGAATTTCGGCAATGGCATCACCGAAATTCCTGCTGCCCAAACTTGCTGACCGAGAAACCAATTGTGGCAATGCCATTGCCGAAATAGGGAAAAAAAAATTTGTGGCAATGCCATTGCCAAAAATGGGAGGCAAAAAAAAATAGTGGTTGCCGAAATTACATGTGAGGAATTAAAAAAAAATGTGCTACGTCTACAATATTTTTACAACATTTTCACAACAAATCACAGGTGATTAGTTATTATTTGTTCAAATTTGAATTTAACACTGAGGTTACTTTTTTAATCCAACAATAACAACCAGTAACAACCTGCCATTTAGGATTTGTTGTAAAAATGTTGTAAAAATGTTGTGTACATATCATTTCTCAAAAAAAAAGTGGCAATTGATTTGTGGCAATGGCATTGCCGAAATAGAAGGAAAAAAAAAAAAAAAAAAAAAAGAAGGGTGGCAATATATTTGTGGCAAAGGCATTGCCGAAATAGGGTGATTGCATCAGCTTGGGTGGGCAGTTGAAGAATCATTGGGTTACAGTCTCACGCATTATTAAAAAACTAGGAAATAAGTCCTTAGCCATCAAGTACCTAAACAAGTGCATATATTCTGTTGGAATGGGGAATAATGATTACATTAACAACTACTTCTTGCCTAAGAATTACAACACAAGCCACCAGAATTGCCGAAAATGGGATGAAAAAAGAAAAAAAAAATAGTGGTTGCCGAAATCACATGTGAGGAATTAAAAAAAAAAATGTGCTACGTTTACAATATTTTTACAACATTTTCACAACAAATCACAGGTGATTAGTTATTATTAGTTCAAATTTGAATTTAACACTGAGATTACTTTTTTAATCCAATAATAACAACCTGCCACTTAAAAATATTGTAGACGTAGCACTTTTTTTTTTTAATTTCTCACATGTGATTTCGGCAACCACTATTTTTTTTTTCCTCTCATTTTCGGCAATGGCATTGCCACAATTGCCACAAAATTTTTTTTTTTCCCTATTTCTGCAATGGCATTGCCACAATTGGTTTCTCAGTCAGCAGGTTTGGGCAGCAGGAATTTCGGTGATGCCATTGCCGAAATTCAAAATTTTCTCTCTCCCACTTTTTCTCTTTCTCTCTCATACTTTTGTTGAATTTCAGCAACACCGTTGCCGAAATTCACTCTCTTTCCTCAATTCCCTAAATAACTTTGAACAGAAACTATAATGCAAATAAATTTCGGATTTAACAATATTCAGCCAAAAGACTCAGAAAGATACAGTATACACGAGTCTTTTGGCTAAATATTGCTAAATCCGGAGTTTATTTGCGTTATAGACACTGTTCCAACTTATTTAGGGAATTGAGGAAAGAGAGTGAATTTCGGCAATGGTGTTGCCGAAATTTAACAAAAGTATGAGAGAGAAATATAAAAAGTTGGAGAGAGAAAATTTTGAATTTCGGTAATGTGATTACCGAAATTCCTGCTACCCAAACCAGCTGCCTGAGTGTGTGTTGTGTGCTCGAAGTGCTCAAAAAAGAAACCAATTGTGGCAATGCCATTGCCGAAATAGGAAAAAAAAAATTGTGGCAATGCCATTGCCGAAAATGGGAGGGAAAAAAAAAATAGTGGTTGCCGAAATCTGGGGAGGAATAAAAAAAAAAGTGTTACGTACACAATATTTTTACAACATTTTCACAACAAATCATAGGTGATTAGTTATTATTAGTTCAAATTTGAATTGAACACTGAGATTACTTTTTTAATCTAACAATAATAACCTGCCACTTAAAATTTGTTGTAAAAATATTGTAAAAATTGTGTGCACTTATATCATTTCTTAAAAAAAAAAAAAAAGCAATGGAATTGTAGCAATGGCATTGCCAAAATAGGAGGGAAAAAAAATTTTGCAATTGGTTTGTGGCAATGCCATTGCCGAAATAGGGGGGTTAAAAAAAAATTGTCGCAATGCCATTGCCGAAAATGAGAAGGAAAAAAAAAATAGTGGTTGCCGAAATCTGGGGAGGAATTAAAAAAAAAGTGTTACGTTCACAATATTTTTACAACATTTTCACAACAAATCACAAGTGATTAGTTATTATTAGTTCAAATTTGAATTTAATACTGAGATTACTTTTTTAATCCAACAATAACAACCTGCCACTTAAAATTTGTTGTAAAAATATTGTAAAAATTGTGTGCACATATCATTTCTTAAAAAAAAAATGGAATGGAATCGTGGCAATGGCATTGCCGAAATAGGAGGGAAAAAAAATTTGCAATTGGTTTGTGGCAATGCCATTGCCGAAATAGGGGGGTTAAAAAAAAAAATTTGTGGCAATGCCATTGCCGAAAATGGGAAGGAAAAAAAAAGTAGTGGTTGCCAAAATCTGGGGAGGAATTAAAAAAAATGTTACGTTCACAATATTTTTACAACATTTTCACAATAAATCACAGGTGATTAGTTATTATTAGTTCAAATTTGAATTTAATACTGAGATTACTTTTTTAATCCAATAATAACAACCTGCCACTTAAAATTTGTTGTAAAAATATTGTAAAAATTGTGTGCACATATCATTTCTTAAAAAAAAAAAAAAAAGGAATGAAATTGTGGCAATGGCATTGCCGAAATAGGAGGGAAAAAAAATTTTGCAATTGGTTTGTGGCAATGCCATTGCCGAAATAAGGGGGTTAAAAAAAAATTTATGGCAATGCCATTGCCGAAAATGGGAAGGAAAAAAAAATAGTAGTTGCCGAAATCTAGGAAGGAATTAAAAAAAAATGCTACCGTTCACAATATTTTTACAACATTTTCACAACAAATCATAGGTGATTAGTTATTATTAGTTCAAATTTGAATTTAACACTGATATTACTTTGTTAATCTAACAATAACAACCTGCCACTTAAAATTTATTGTAAAAATTGTGTGCACATATCATTTTTCAAAAAAAAAAAATTGTGGAATGGATTTGTGGTAATGGCATTGCTGAAATAGAAGGGGAAAAAAAATTGTTCCAATTGGTTTGTGGCAATGCCATTGCCGAAATAGAGGGGAAAAAAATGTGGGAATGAATTTGTGGCAATGGCATTGCCGAAATTGAGGAAAAAAAAAAAGTGGCAATTGATTTGTGACAATGGCATTGCCGAAATATGAGGGAAAAAAAATGGTTTGTGGCAATGGCATTGCCGAAATAGAGGAGAGAGATATAAAAAAAAGTACGCATATTCTTATTCTTATTCTTATTCTTTCTTTCAGTATTTTTTTGACCGAAACAGTTTGGTTTGTCATGTTCTTTTATGGTAAGAGTACCCTACGAAACAGATAAGGATAGATTCAAGTACAATGAGTACATTGAATCTTATTCTAAAGTGCACGCTGTAAACAAAAACAAAAAAAAGTACATAGATTCTTATAGAAAAAAAAAATTGATTGATGTGCATGCTGTAAACAAACAAAACAAAGAAAGTATATAAATTCTTACATTAGAAAAGAAAAAAATGATTGATGTGCATACTGTAAACCAAAAAATGCAAAGAAAGTACATAGATTCTTACAATATGGAAGAAAAAAATGATTAATGTGCACACAATAAACCAAAAAAAGCAAAGAAAGTATATAGATTCTTACAATACGGAAGAAAAAAAATGATGGATGTGCACGCTGTAAACAAAAACAAAAACAAAAAAACAAAGAAAGTACATAGATTCTTACAATACGGAAGAAAAAAATGATTGATGTGCACACTGTAAACCCAAAAATGCAAAGAAAGTACATAGATTCTTACAATACGGAAGAAAAAATTGATTGATGTGGACGCTGTAAACAAAAAAAAAAAAAAGCAAAGAAAGTACATAGATTCTTACGTGCACGCTGTAAACAAAAAAAGCAAAGAAAGTAAACAAAAAAAAAAAACAAAGATTCAATCAACCAATCACCTCAACTCCTCATCTCATCTGGTTTGTGGCAATGGCATTGCCGAAATAGAGGAGAGAGATATAAAAAAAAAAGTACGCATATTCTTATTCTTTCAGTATTTTTTTGACCGAAGCAGTTTGGTTTGTCATATTCTTTTATGGTAAAAGTACCCTACGAAACAAATAAGGATAGATTCAAGTACAATGAGTACATTAATTCTTATTCTAAAGTGCACGCTGTAAACAAAAACAAACAAAAAAGTACATAGATTCTTATAGAAGAAAAAAATGATTGATGTGCACGCTGTAAACAAAAAAAAACAAAGAAAGTATATAGATTCTTATAATAGGAAAGAAAAAAATGATTGATGTGCACATTGTAAACCAAAAAAAGCAAAGAAAGTACATAGATTCTTACAATACAGAAGAAAAAAAAATGATTGATGTGCACACTGTAAACCAAAAAGAACAAAGAAATTGAGATTTTTGTAGTGAATATATGTTTATAGTTAAGTAATTTATTTGTACCAAAGTGTCCTATCTGTGTTGTGTTGTATTTGGTCAATTGCGTATCTAATTATACAATTTAAAATCTAAGAATTTAACTGATATGAAACTTGCATCCTATTTAAACAGCACTAATGTTACTGAAATTTCCATGGTTCTTATTTTCTACTCTTTTTCCCCTATAAATTCCATCAACCTTCTTCTCCACTCTTATTCCCCTCATAATTTTACCAACCATTTTTCAATTCATGCGTGCCATATACTCTACAAACAACTATAAGTAACAACACTTGCAAATATCTATCCGTTCGTTATCTCTTAGAAGGTGAGTTACATCTTTTAAGTAGTTACTTTTCTTTTTATAATATTCATGTTGATATGTTTTAGGGGCATAGCTAAGCATGAAAATCTTGTTTTTGTTAAATTATTTGTTCATGCAAATCTTGTTTTTGTATTATGTGTTTTGCAACATGAATTGATTTGTATGATATGTTTTAAATTATTTGTCCATGAATTCTTGCCTAAATTTCAAATTTGACATATATTTTCTTAAAGAAATACTTAGTTTGTTAGCCTATAATATACACGTATGCTATAAGAAAACGAAAAAAAAAGGTTAGCATACATTCATAAACCTTAATAAAAAATAATTTAATACTATTATTATCAGTGAAACAATCCTCTTTAACAGAATTCTCTCAGCTCTAGCTATTTGAACATTGAATATTTTTAATGGATTACCTTCTTGTATTGCATTGTAATGGTTGTGTAGTGTTAATTTATTAATTCTATTATTATGTTTTAGTGTAGATGGCAGAAAAGTTGTTCATTTTTCTCATCCATTCCGGCGGAATAATTAAACATGGAGAAAATGGGGTTTATTACGAAGGGCCACCTCCTTCTATGCTTCCATTAAGCCGGAGTGTTACATTTGAAGATCTATGTGATGGAGTAGCATCCACGCTTCATATAAACAGAGAAGATTCAAAACTGACTATTTGGTATAGATTTCCTTTTCAATGTCATCCACATCCTGTGACTTACCAGCAAGTTTTGGTAGAAAATGATAATGGTGTCAATGCAATATTCGATATGTTAGACCACCAATATGGATTTGTAGGTGCAGAGTTATACGTGGGTGTAGAGCCCATAAGAAGCCACGAAGATGTTTTTCCCATTCGATATGCCAACGAAGGACCGAGTGCATCGTTTAGTTATTCACATGGCGGGCACTTCCATTGTAACATCCCGTCAGTTCTTTAAAAAAAAAAATGTAAGTTCAAATTTTTGGTTTCCCACGTGCCAAGCCCCACCTAACCCCACTACCCACCACTCCTTTTTCAATTCTCCCTTTTCTCTTTGACCGGCTCCTTTCTTCTCATTTCTTTCTTTTTCTTCTTTTTCATTTCCCGTCTAGCAGCTTCTCTTCACTCCTTCAAACTCTCTTGCCGGCACCTCCATATCACCATTTCCACCATCATTTTTCCGGCAAGATCACCAGAAAATTTTTGGGAACCCATAAACACCTTCACATCCTTTTTTTGAGGTAAAAATTTCTCATCTTTTTGGTGGGTTTTACACTTTTGCTTGAGGTTATTTTTATCTAAGCTTTAATGATGATACCCATGTGATTTATGAGCATTAGAAGTGATATTTATGTGTTTGTATATATGGGTTTTGTATTGGTGGAATTATTTGATGAGTGGGTATATGGTTTGTACTAATGATGACTACCTAAGGTTGATTTATGGTGGAAAATTTAGGGGTTTTTAAGTTATAACATGTGATGGTTGGTAAATTTAATTTTTCCATTGTCATTGGATTATTTGGAGTTAGTTGAAGTTCTAAATTTCATGTCTTGGAGGATATTTTGATTTTGCTTTCATGGGTCTCTTAATGATGTGTTGTAAATTTTATGGAAGCTAGTCATAATGTTGGAGATGATATTAAATGGGTTAACTTTATAAATTGGAGTTTATACCTTGTGAATCAATTTGTTGAGAAACTATGGAAGTGGAATATATTATTATTGATGAGGTTAAATACTAGGCTTGCCTAATTAAGTGATTATTTGACAATTCCTAAATTGTGGCTAGATGCAATTTCAAGCTCTATACTTATTGTGATAGGTTTACTTGATATTGTTTAGGTTCTAGCTAATCTCCTTGGAGCTTGGAGAATTAGGATTTTGCGGTTGCGAGGTAAGTAGCTTTTTAATGGGATTTTTGAAAAATAATCATGTTTTATAAATGTTGTTTTTGGGTCAAACACATTTTGGAAAATGATATATGGAAATATGATTTCTTAAAAGTATTGTGTTGTGACCCTATTATATATTATTATATATGAAAAATGCATCATATTTGGTATTGCATTTGGGGAAATGCATGAATTGTTGATATGAAAAGATGAGCATCTTTTATTTAATCTTTGATAAGGAAATCATAGATATTATGGTATATTAGAAAATTTAAAAATGCTTATCTTGTCTTGTATTATTTGGGAAATTGATAGAAAATCTCTTGACAAGAATGAAGTTGAAAACCTTACAAACTTTGTAGAAGTTTAGACTATTTAAGGTTTTTCTGAAACTACCTGGTTATAAACTATGTATTTGAAAGGAAATGTATACTTGTGAGCTTTATGTGGTTTTGACACCATGCCATGTGTGATTTCCCGGTGATCACCCGATTTGGTTTTCGTAATCTTTGTGACAATGGAATCAAATCCAGGTCAGTACCCTTTCACTTTGGATGACGCATTCTTCCCTGCTGTCCATGGGGAGAAGAGGTTCCTTGATTGTGTGTGGGTGAGGCTGCTGTCCATGGGGCCAAGAGACCACATGCAAGAGAGGTCCTATTTGACGCACTCTCTTTGCTGCCCATGGGGATAGAGAAAAACCTTGAGGGTATGGGTGAGGCTGCTGTCCATGGGGCCAAGAGTCTGCATACCAGAGAGGACAATATCATGTCAGTTGTGAATGGGTGGATCCCCTGACCGGTTTATGTGGTAGTGTGGTATATTTGTGATAATTTATCTTATGTTAGATATTATGGTTTTGGAAATTATATTGTTGATGCTCACAGATTATAGTATATAGTTTCAAGGTATTTACTTTGAGAAACTTTGTATTTCATTATTAGATTATTCTTGTCAGATTATTATTATTGAAGATGAAACTTGCATTTCCCCCACCCCCATTAAATGTGCTACTTACTGGGCTTTGTCTCATCCTATTATTTTATAAACTTTTCAGAGTAGGCAACAATCTTTTGAGACAGCTTTTTGGTGGCTAATAGTAGTTAGACTAACTACTGATGGAGGCTGAACTTTTGAAATGGAGATATTAGATGTTGTACATCTTAGAATAGGCTTGACTCTTTTTTTTTTTGTATATTATAGTGGTTGTGACTTTATTCTCACTGATGGGGCAAGCTGTTGATATGTAATTATTTATTCAGACCTCTATTCTTTTGTGGCCATTGGTCATTGTAATTAATGCTTAGAGCTCTGACTTACTTTGAGAGTACATTCAATGGAATTATTATGATAATTCTTGATGTTGGTACTTGATATGATTTTTGTGGATTGAATTGTCGAAAAGAAAAAAAAATCTACAGGTACTTTGAGACGTATTTCTCATGCTTTGGACCCTTTAGGGTTTGGGGCGTGACATCCATGATCCATATGCCACTCATATTGGTCATTATTCTCAAGATGCGACTCATTCCCCAGTCAACATTGGCGGTGCTGACTATCATGCTCCATATACCTATGTTGCAACTGAGGACCAACATGTTTCTTATCGGCCAATGAACACCAGTGATGCTGACTATGATAATCCAACTGAGCATGTCACACAAGAGACTATTATGTTGTGTAGAGGTGGATGGTCCAGCTTCATCATTTCCGTGTTGTCCACGTTGTGTAAAGGTTTGTGGCTGTCTTCCTTGGTGCCTTTGTCGTCGCCCGAAGTGTCTCACCCTTTGAGTAGGGATGGAGGAAATATTTTCTTCCATCGATAACTTCAGTCGGGTAAGGCCCTCTACTATTGGTGGAAGGACTTGTTGTGCAATGAGATCATTCCTCTGTTGGTTTGCAACAGCCAAATTTAACATATTATTGATCTCATTTTGCTGCCACGAAAAAAGAAAAAAAACATTTATTAGTGCAATATTATTGAAAAAACTAAAATAATAATTTCTTATCAATATTAGTGTAGTATTTTGTTTGTGTAAATAATTTGTTTTCAATATTAGTGCAGTATTATTGAAAAAGCTAAAATAATAACCTGGTACATATGGGCAGCCGCCTCTGGTGTTGTGAATAGGTGACTATGTTGATGGTACCATGTTGTGAAGTCCACACCTAAATCGAAATTGTCATCCCCAACTACATGTTCAGCTCGCATGTTCCAAAGCCGGTAGTATTGTGCATGCTTATCAAGCCAATTGACACCGGACTTTCCTGTCATCTTTACACAATGCACAGATTTATATAAATTATCAGTAGGCCACTTTGGACATCTTTACAACAACCCAAATTGTCACATGACTCTTTCTGGATGGTAATACTCCATAATTTGGAAGCATAGCAATGGTGCTGTTGTAGTCCAAATATGTTTTTCTGCAAGACACCATGGATGCAAATAATTATCGTATGGTGTCCAAACAACCTGCAATTCCAATTACAATAACTATGTTATAATCAATCAAGACAATAATATAACTAGTAAATTAACCATTGATGCATTGTGATATATTACCTGTTCATTATTATGTGTGTCGTGATTAGAACGGTATGCACGCAGAACATGCGTTTGTGTGTGAGTAAACGTTCTCCTGGTATCCCACCTATACACAATTAATGATTGCCATTGATTTTAGGGTTTGGAAGTATCAAGGATAAACGCTACAGTATACAATATTATATAGAAATAGAAAGTAAATATTATACCTGCAACTGTATGGGTCGTCGCCATTTAAATTTATTGGATTTATTGGAATTGAGGTCAGATATGGAAGATGCTCCCACACCCATAATTGTAATATGAAAACAGGACTTGCAATCTCCGTGATTTTTTGAATAGCAGCAGTACACAGCTCTTTATAAAGGAAAGCAAGTGTGGCACTACCCCAGCTACACCAAAGTCTTCTAATAGCTTGAGAAAACAGCAATGCAATCTACTTTGGCTCTTATTTCCAAATAGTAAAGCCAAAAACTGGAACATTTATGCCCTAGCATACTGTTGGGTTGTTACAGCATTGGCACCCTCTGGTAGGTTTGAGAATGTATTCCTTACCCATGTTATTTTAAGGCTTCCATATGTCAATGCTGTTGCAGGTGATATCTCCCCAAGTAAATTATTACAAACTTGTTCCCATCCCAAATTGGTCGGCCCGCACACTGCATTGCCATCAATAGGCAATCCTGTAAGGATTTCTATATCCTGAAGAGTTATAGACATTTCACAAGTAGGTAGATGAAATGTATGGGTATTAGGTTGCCATCACTCCACCAAAGAAGTGACAAGACTCCAATCAATATCTATATGTGGTAGGCAGGTAACACGGTATAGTCTACATTAATGCAAATATGGGATGATACGCTCGCCTAACTGCCGGGGGGGGGGGGGGGGGTGCAAACGGTTGGGGTTGCACTCGTAAGGTGGAAACCTGAATTTAAAAAAAAAATATATATATATATATATACAATGTTATATTGCTAATGTTGAAATTATTTTCATGTAAATTGAATAATTGTAGATATTATTAGGACATTAATAAATTTGGATCTTGCAACGTACATTGCCTTCCTTTGCATCATTAGATATGTGAGTTAAACCATGCAACATCCATCTGAAGGTATATTTTTTACAAACCATCTATATAAAAAATTACAAACTAAGAATATAATTTTCAATTAAATTAGGGGGCCGAGAAGCTTACTACAATTGTGATATGAAGTGAAGGAATGCAGGAATTATAGAGTGATACTTGCAAGAAAAAAAAAAAAAAAAAAAAAAAAAAAAAAAAAAAAAAAAAAACAATCAGATATTGAAAGAAACTCAAATAAAGGATTTATGAAGCAAAATTTTTAATAATAATAATAATAATAGTTTTAGCAAAAATAATCATACACACAATAATTAGTATTAACTATAATATAAACATATATAATATTTATAAAGCATATAATTAATTTTCATTTCCCAACCTATAACCACCCTAAAAAGTAAAGATTCAAGAAACTTAATAAATTTTTATACCAACTAAACTTTAAAGAAAAAGAAACACAAATGTGATACCAACTGAAAGAGTGAGAATTATAGAGTGATACTTGGAGAAAAAAAAAAAAAAACACAATCAGATAACCATAAAAAATAATTCATTAATCTAAAATTTGAATAATAATAACAACAACGACATATACTAATAATAACAATAAATAATATTAAATAATTTCAAAATTAACAAAACACATACATAAATTTAATTAGAGAGTTGAGATGCTCACCACAATTACTATACGTAACTGAAAGAGTGAGAATTATAGAGTGATACTTGAAAAAAAAAAAAAACACAATCAGATAACCATAAAAAATAATTCATTAATCTAAAATTTGAATAATAATAACAACAACAACATATACTAATAATAACAATAAATAATTTCAAAATTAACAAAACACATACATAAATTTAATTAGAGAGTTGAGATGCTTACCACAATTGTGATGCCAACTGAAAGAGTGAGAATTATAGAGTGATACTTGCAAAAAAAAAAAAAAAAAACACACACACACACAATCAGATAACCATAAAAAATAATTCATTAATCTAAAATTTGAATAACAACAACAACAACAACAACAATAATCATAATCATAGGCAAATAAATAATATTAACTGTAACTACAACAATACATAATATTTTACAATGTATTAGCTTCTAATATTTACAAAGCACATGTTTATACAATAATAATAAATCTGTTAATTTCTAAAGATGTAAGTTAATAAGCAAAACAAAAAAACTTACATTAACAAAAAACTTACGATCCTTAGTTGTGCACACTGAAGCAAAGTAAAAGAGTAACTGAACAATTGGAGGACCTTATATTGTGAGGAGATGCAATTCTAATTCTTCAGCAAAAGAGGAGAAAGGGCACTTGCCTTGCCTTGCCTTTTATTACAAACTGAAGAATAAAAAGACAAAAAAGAATCGATGTTGGAGATTTAGGTGTGATATGAGCCTGACAAAATATATTTTATGTAGAGAATAAGAATCAGATGAGATGAGAAGTTGAGGTGATTGGTTGATTGAATCTTTGTTTTTTTTGTTTACAGCATGCATGTAAGAATCTATGTACTTTTTTTGCTTTTTTTTTTTTTTTTGTTTACAGCGTGCACATTAATCATTTTTTTCTTCCGTATTGTAAGAATTTATGTACTTTCTTTGCTTTTTTTGGTTTACCTTGTGCACATCAATCATTTTTTTCTTCCATATTGTAAGAATCTATGTACTTTCTTTGCTTTTTTTGATTTACAGTGTGCACATCAATCATTTTTTTCTTTTCTATTGTAAGAATCTATATACTTTCTTTGTTTTTTGTTTACTCATCAATCATTTTTTTCTTCTATAAGAATCTATATATATTTTTTTGTTTCTATTTACAGCGTGCACTTTAGAATAAGAATCAATTTACTTGAATTTATCCTTATCTGTTTAGAATCTATGTACTTTTTTTTGTTTTTGTTTACAGCGTGCACTTTAGAATAAAAATCAATGTACTTGAAATAGCCTTGTCTGTTTCGTAGGGTACTTTTACCATAAAAGAACGTGACAAACCAAACTGTTTCAGTCAAAAAAAATACTGAAAGAATAAGAATATGCGTACTTTTTTTTTTATCTCTCCTCTATTTCGGCAATGCCATTGCCACAAACCAATTGCAACAATTTTTTTTTTTTCATCCTATTTCGGCAATGCCATTGCCACAAATTCATTCCCACATTTTTTTCCCCCTCAATTTCGGCAATGGCATTGCCACAAACCAATTGGAATAAATTTTTTTCCCTCCTATTTCGGCAATGTCATTACCACAATTCCATTCCACAATTTTTTTTTTTTGAGAAATGATATGTGCACACAATTTTTGTAACATTTTTACAACAAATCCTAAGTGGCAAGTTGTTACTGGTTGTTATTATTGGATTAAAAAAGTAATCTCAGTATTAAATTCAAATTTGAACTAATAATTAATAACTAATCACATGTGATTTGATGTAAAAATATTGTGGACGTAGCACTTTTTTTTTTAATTCCTTCCCAGATTTCGGCAACCACTATTTTTTTTATTCCTCCCATTTTCGGCAATGGCATTGCCACAATATTTTTCCCCCCTATTTCGGCAATGCCATTACTACAAATCAACTGCAACAATTTTTTTTTCCCTCCTATTTCGGCAATGCCATTGACACAAATCCATTCCACTTTCTTTTTTTTTTTTTTTTTAAGAAATGATATGTGCACACCATTTTTACAATATTTTTACAACAAATTTTAAATGACAGATTGTTATTGTTGGATTAAAAAAGTAATCTCAATGTTAAATTCAAATTTGAACTAATAATAACTAATCACTTGTGATTTGTTGTGAAAATGTTGTAAAAATATTGTGGACGTAGCACTTTTTTTTCAACTCCTCCCTAGATTTCGGCAACCACTTTTTTTTTCCCCCATTTTCGGCAATGCCATTGCCACAATTGCCACAATTTTTTTTTCTCTATTTCGGCAATGGCATTGCCACAATTAGTTTCACTTTGGGCACTCCAAGCACACTTCACACCCGACAGCAGGAATTTCGGTATTCACATTACCGAAATTCAAAATTTTCTCTCATACTTTTTGTTGAATTTCGGCAACACCGTTGCCGAAATTCACTCTCTTTCCTCAATTCCCTAAATAACTTTGAACAGTACCTATAACGCAAATAAACTCCGAATTTAGCATATTCAGCCAAAAGACTCCAGTATACACTGTTACTATAACACTTCTATTTTTATACAATTATGCAAAAGACTGATGTAATAAACTTGCATATAGGTTACATTGTCACATTACGATTCATAGATGGTACTTGCGTTGGTTGGATTAGAACAATAATTAATTAAAAATTAAAAAAAAAAAAAAAAACTCTGGCAAGAGTGGTACCAACCCAATGACACAATACATTCTTTATAAGGTCCGGTTAATGTATGCACTTAGAGCATCTCCAATGGTCTATGTAAACCCAAAATTCTCTCTATAATAGAGAGTGAAACCCAAAAAAAGCTCTCCAATGGACTCTCTATTCCTAGATTTTTTTTTTTTTTGGCTCATGAACAGTAGCTCATCAAGTCTGATGAGCTACTGTTCACTCTTCAAATGCTTTTTTCCTATTATAATAATTAAGTGTTGAATAAAAAAATGTTGGAAGATGTATAGTTGTTAAAAAAAGAATAAATAATGAATGAAGAAATAATATTTAAATAAAATAGAGAATGGGATAGAGAATCTGTTGGAAGTGTATTTGAAAAAATGAGTAGCTAAAAGGTAAAAGTCATTATTCATTCTCCAGATAATACAAAAATTTGGAGATTCTGCTGGAAATACTCTTAGGGCATATATTAACAAATCCGTTTTTTGGAAAAAATTTATCGAGAATTGAAAACTTTTTCCAAAAATTATATATTATTGTATGCCCTTAGAGCACACGTTAATAAAATCATTCTTTATAACACCACAAACAATGAAAAGACATCAAAACCCTTCTCAAACCATTTTCACCCCTATATATATATAGGTTAGAGATGCGTAGAAAAGGAAACAGATAGTAAGTGTGTATTAGGGGAGATAGAGAAGGAAAAAAAAAAAAAAACACAGGTCTGTGGTCGAACAATATGGATATGGAGTACCCTTTGGGGTTTCATTTGGTAGCACCTCAGGCTATTAACGAAGAACATGAATGTGTAAGTGTTCTATTTCTAAGTTATTTTTTATTTTAATTCTTTTTTTTTCTTCCTATTGTTAAATTTTTTTTTTTTTGCTTTCAGTTTTTTCACGAATTTTTAGCCAGTGTGAATCAAGATGGAAGATTACACAAAATTAACTGCTTGGCTTTAGTTTTCAAGAGTGCTGTAAGAATTCTGATTTATAACATTTTTCCTCTCCTACTACTACACTAATAATTTTATTTCGACTCTATTTGGACTCTAGTTTCACATATCTTTCTCGTCCATTGTTAATATCCCTGTGCAATATGTCTTGTATTGTCTTCACCTCACCATGTCTTCTCCCTCTGCTTTGGTTGATCTAGCAAAACCCACAAAGCTCTATACCACCAAAGAAGAAAAAAAAAAAAAAAAAAACCCCATTTTTGAGTTTTGACCGAAAAGACAGAGATATAGAAGATTAATTGAGAATGGGTTGCTTTGTTTTGTGGCTGTTTGTGATGATGGTGGTGGTGTTTTTTTTTTTTTTTTTTTTTTTTTTTTAAATCAGAGTTCCGGTGGTTTGGTTGTGGTTCTTATGGCAGTGGATGGCTGTGGCTGGGTTGGGTTGGTGGTTGTGATGTGAGGGTTGTGGGTTTGTGGTTTGGTTTTGGCCAGAAGTTCCAATTTATGGGTGGCAATGGTGGTTATAGGTTTGGCGGTGGCTGGTGTTGGCTCTTGGTTTGCTGGGTCTCTGGGTTTGTTCATGGCTGTTTTTCCTTCAAAGAAAGAGAGAGATGGAGAATAAAAAAATAACAAAGAAATAATATTTAAACGAAGAGGTAAAAAAAATAGATAAAGTGAGAAGGAAAAATAGGTAAAGTGACTTTTTGTAGTGCCAAATAGCTAAAAAAATAGCACTACTATTGTGATGCTAGGAGGATAATGAATCTTTTCTTACAGATGTAGTCGTTAATATACTGCTATATATTTTAACAGCTACATCGGTAAAATCCTCAAATTAGCAAACTCACTGGTCTCACTAATATAAAATGAAAGATAATAATCAATTGCTTGATATTCCATTTTTTACGGACTTGAGCCGCTTGAACGAATTTGACTACAATTTCACTCAAACCAACCTTCTTTTCCATTTGCAATCCATTATAATGTTTATAATATGGGTAATTTGGAAATGGCTCAAACCCACCTTCTTCTCCATTTGCGATCCATTATAATGTTAATAATATGGGTAATTTGGAAATGGGATTGGAAAGTGATATAATTGTTTTTATTTAACCATTTATTATTAGTCTCTTATGTAAAAATTATTATTTTTTCAGACTTTCTTTCAGTTTCTAGGGAACTGACTGAACAAGGGCACCTATTAAGATTTAGCTTCTATGTGGGGACTCTGGGGAGGATGTTCTTAGATCTTGGTGAAGTTATCATGTGTGATGTTAGTCACTCTAGGAGAATGGTCGCATTGCTGATCATGAGATGCTTCCCAATCCAAAGCAACTACTACTATAATGCTATGCTAAAGATGTTTATGTTTTACAATTCTGAAGACCATGTTAAATTTATCCACGTAATGAAAAACTTTAAATCATTAGATGAAGATATCTCCTATAACCATCTTATACTTAAAGATGAGGACATCTATGGCTTTCAATATTGGTGGAATAGAATTTCTTATGCTCCACTATATAGCGTCTATCTCCGTGGGGGTGGGGCTAATTATCGATACGTTGATGCTAATGGATTGCCATTATATTAGATATGTTCATCATCATTTTTTTCGAAGGGTAAACTCTTTTTTCTTTTCTATGAACTTGCTTTTTTTTTTTTAATTGTCTATTATTATACATGTTTGATAACCACTAATTTTTTTGATAGGGTCATTATAACCATGAATTCGCGGATCAATACATGCACTTGTGGTATCCAGGATATAGTGCAAAGATACTAGACGCAATTATTAGTTTCCATGATAGATGGCATCTTGTTCCAATAAGCCTTGAGTATTATCTGACCCAACCACCATTTGGGTTTCAAACCATACCATGACCGTAGAGGTTAGAATTTTAAATTTAATAATCTACATTAAAGTATTTTGCTTTCATATTTTGTTCTTGTTTCTTATTAGTTTTGTTTTTAAGGGCGTTATTATGAGAAATGATTACTTACTAATGATATTATTACAAATTATTTTTTAGTTTATGATATGCTAAACATTAGCAATCTATTTTTTAGTTTAGGGTATCTTCTAGTAACTTGATTAAGTCCGATTTATTGATAGCGAAGAATCCATCCTAGTTAAACACTTGAAAATGAATTTTTTTTTTAAATTGAGATTTGAAGTAGACAAGTTGAATTATGATTTAATTTTAAAGGTGCATGTATTAATTATCTATTAAGATAGTTATAATTAATTTCAGGTGCTATGCTAGTGAGTTATGGACTTGCCGTGATGAGTGACCATATAATGAAACTGCTTGGATTTTGATTTCAATACGGAGCTAGGTCACATATGTGAAGGAGCTTATACACATAGTAGAAAACTAGAAGAATTTATGTGAA
>JARYZH020002017.1:0-19666 GCA_030021035.2 Notholithocarpus densiflorus | reverse complement strand
TGGCACGTGCTACAATCCTTGCTTGTAGTGGCTCCTAATTTAGAAGTTCTTGTTCTTGATAAGGTTAGTTAAATTAATCAGAAAATCAGAATATATGGTTAATTAATGTACCCTAAACTTACACTAATGATCTACTACTGTACTGTGTATGTTGTCTTCAGCATTATTACCATAAAAGTCAGTTATGCTGGATGGAGCCACCTGATGGTTCTGGTTATTTGTCATCGCGCCTGACAACTTTTAATTTTAATGGATATGAAGAATTGGAACATGAAGTCGAATTCATAAAATATATTCTAAAGGAAGCAATAGTCTTGAACTCAATCACAATTAAAGTTTCTGCTCAACATTCAAAGGAAAGTGTTCTCAAGAAATTATCAATGTTCCCAAGGCACTCAACAACATGTCTACTTACAGTTGAGATTGGTATATAACTTTAACTGGTACTTAGCAACTAATTTTGAAGGTATGTTACAAATATTTTATCTTTATAATAGAGCCTCTCTGTGTGGTGAAGTGACATTACTATTTTCTGGTTGTTATTTGGGTGTGAGATTGTTTGATAGAATTTGTTCCCTGGGTTTGTGGCAACTAATATGCAGAACATCCATTTGACCTTCATAAGATAAGCATAGTTAGTTTTTGAATCAAGATAAAATTTTGATAATGGAATGTTCATAGTGCTGAAATTTTAGATTCTGGCTCACTCAATTTGTTGCCTAACTATGACATTAAAATGGTAAAGTAATTGATTGTTTTAACTTTTAATCAAAAGTGTGACCTCAAAAATTATATTACGAAAGAAACACTTGTAAGTTTTGAAATACTACCAATTAGCTCTATCTCAAATGACACTTCTACCTCAATAATAGGATGGATGGTAAGTTCATTGGTTCAAGGCTCACAAGGTGCATGTGTAACTTACCAATAAAAAAAATTTGAGATACATTTTTTCCTATCAAATTTAGTTTTTCTATATCCATCTTCACAAATATTTTGGGGGGTGTTTGGTACATGCATTTAAAAACTGAAAATTGTTATTGGAAAACATATATAGAAATACGTGTTGGTGAAAAAGTGTGTAAAAATACGTGTAATGTTGTTTAAAAACTGAAAATTGTTATTTGAAAACATGTACCAAACACCCCCTTGTACTCTTGCAGACAACCCGATAAAGTAATTGGTGGTAACTTCTTTTGACATGGCAACTTCATCAAGTGGCTTGACAATGTGGTTGGCTAGAGTACCCTATGCACCCCAAAGGAGTTAGAAATAGTATTATGCACTTCTTGGTGTAGATGAATGGGAAAATTAAGATCTCAAAGGGTCTGTTTGGATACTGCTTATTGCTGAAAACTAAAAACACTGTAGCAAAATAATTTTTAAATGTATGAATAGTGTCGTGGGACCCAACTTTGAAGTTGTTTTTCTGGAAAAAAGTACTTGTCGGTCTTGTGAACAGTGCACAAGACCCACCATTGTTTCAGTTAAACACTGGAACGCACGTTTTTTGTGCGTTCCAAACGCACGCAAAGTTAAATCTTTTTGGGAGCTTCTGCTTTATTACTGGTTGTATCTATTAAATCATTGCAAGCCCTTTGTTTATTAATGAATTCTAGATTCTTGTGGGAAAATGTACTTGGTGATCCATGTTTAGTTCATGAATTCATGTATATAGATGGTAATTATTAGCCAATTCCAAGTGGTAGCAGAATAGGCTAGGGACCACGCCTCATAAAGCAGGGGTCACTAGTTTGAATTTGCTTTCCCCCTCCCTTGGGTCCAAAACTCACCTATCAAAAAAACAAAAATCATGGGTATTTAGGTTCTGTTTGGTAGAGCATTTTAGCAACATGTTTTCAAATTTTAAACAACATTACACGCATTTTCACACATTTTTTCACCCACACGTATTTCAAAAAAATATAAACAACATTATTCAAATTACTCTACCAAATGGGCCCTTAGTAGTCGCAAGGACCCGTTTTTGGGCTGTTCAACACCTGTATCTTAAATGTTTTTGTATTTTGACTAGGAAGCTTCTAGACCCAAAATGTTGGGGTTCTTCGCATGTGAATATTATATGCTTACATGGCTTATGGAGAACCTGTTAGTTCATGTTCGTGTTCATGTGTTGCATCAGTAACAGGGGATTCAAATCCTGTTAAACATGTATTTTACCACCAAAAAAAAAAAAAAAAATGAATAGACAGGTTTCCCATCCATTTAATTCTTATACTTTCTTCTTCATTTTTTGTGTTGCTTTTGTTTATATCTTTGCTATTGTTATCTTTGTCTTTTGTCCTTCTTTTGCACAAGAGGCAGGGCAAACATATTATTATTTCAATTATTAAAAAAAAAAAAAAAAAAGAACCCAAAAATTTATGATTTCTTTAGATTAGGATCTACCTATTTGCACTTATGCTTCTTCTCAATTTTCATTTTTTTTTATCAGTTTCTTTAAGAGATTTATCTTGTATGCTCATTTGGATTGTACTCATGAGTTTCTTCTTATTTCAATAAAGTTTGTTACTTATCAATAAAATTTCCTCCTTAGTTCCTTCTCAATCCACATGATATGTTGAGTTGCTATGGCTTTCTGCTATAGTGTTGAGTTGCTATGGCTTTCTGCTATAGTGTTGAGTTGCTTTGGCTTCTGCTGTAAATCTGTAATGCAACTAGCCTTGGGTCATGATCCACTTGTATGCATTAATGTTTCTCCTCCAGCATGTTCTAGTTGCCCTAGCCTTATCAGAACTAGCTTTCCTCATTTTCTTAGCCTGCAACTCCATTCTGGAATTGTCTTTCTTTGCTGTTTTGTGTCTAGTGATCATTGAATAGGATAGCATCTCTTTTAATGTTCATTTATGTTGAACATATCAGTCTCTGGTTCTTGTTTGTAAGCTATGGCTCTACTCAATGGTCATAATACTTACAGCATTACCCGCTGTTTTCTTACTATGGGAGGAGGTGTTATTTGATCTAAAGCTCGTTGGCTTCAATGCACCAACCTATTACAACCTATTTTGAGTTCTTACTTATTTTGACTGACCTGTCTCTAGTTTGAAGTGCTTCCAAAGATTCTTTTGGACAAACTAAGTACTTGATTTTCTAATGGTAGTGTTAATTGGCCAAGCTGAATTTCTCGCCCAGATTTAAAATCATCAAGGGGGTGTTTGGTAGAGTAGTTTGAGTAATGTTATTTATAGTTTTTTGAAATACATGTGGATGAAAATGTGTATGAAAATGTGTGTAATTTTGTTTAAAATGTGAAAATGTGAGTTTGAGTAGGGCTACCAAACAGGCCCCAAAGATTCAAAATTGTAATTGAAAAGCACTTCACTAAAAAAAAAAAAAAAAAAAAAAAAAAAAAAAAAAAAAAAACCAAACCTGGAAGGACAATGGTATAAATGTGGATAGTAAAGCAATTCTTGGTGATTTAAAATCATCAAAGATTCAAAATTGTAAGTGAAAAGCACTTCACTAAAAATAAAAAATAATAAAAAACCAAACCTGGAAGGACAATGGTATAAATGTGGATAGAAAAGCAATTCTTGGATTGTGGATAAACTTAATTAATTTCTACAAATGGTATTTAGTTGTCTTGAGGACCTACTTTTGGGCTTCCTAAGTGCCTTATGTAAAATGTTATTGGACTTTGATTAGGAAGTTAATATACCAAAAAAAAAAATTTAATAAATAAAAATTTAAGTAATTCTATTTTGATATTTGTCGTATAATATGCTTAAATTGATGATGTAAAACCTGTTACTTCATCAATTGCGAGGGGATGCAAATCTTATCAAAAAGTTTGTTCATACAACTATAAGATTGCATTAGATCAATTCCATTGGATATTGGCTAATCAAGAGAAAAATCATTAATTAGATCCATTATTCTGATATAATGTGTGTTACAAGATTAATTGTACACTTCCTCCCTTCACCTCCCCTTGCACATGTATTTAGCCCAATATCTGAGTTAATTCATATTAGCCTATTAATCACCACAATTAAAAAGAATAAAATAGTCTCTCTCTTTTTCAACGTGGAATTAAACATTTTCACTAACTCTTCATCTTCCATATTCATTCTTACATCTTTGCATTTATGTTGTAATATTTATTCATTTTAATTAATTAATATTAAAAAGCTTTAACACTATTTGTTGATCAAGACCTACAAATCACTGTTCTAGCTTTGTGCATTAAACTATAGGTGAAAAACAGTTTTTAAGTTAAAGTTGAAATTCCCCCTCAAAAAAAAAAAAAAAAAAAAAAAAAAAAGAAGTTAAAGTTGAAATTTTGAGCTTTATCATTAAAAGTTAAAAAACTCTTTAGTGCACACTTTGAGTTTAAATAGAAATAATGAATTGAAGACACAGGAAGTAGGGTTAAATAGATTTTTTATTTATTTTAAAGTTACCTTATAGTTCAATTATAGAGATTTAACTTAAGAGAACTAATGCTAAAAGCCTTGTAACTTAATTGCCTCCACATATACAAAGTGACTGGAACTAGGGAGAAAAGGTTCGAGTTGAATTACAATATTAAAGTGTTTTAAAGCTGTCACAATTGTTTGATAACTAAATTGATAAAAAGTTAACTACAATGTTAAAGTATTTTAAATTGTTACAATTGTTTGATAACTAAATTGATAAAGAGTTAACTACAATGTAAAGTATTTTAAAGTTGTTACAATTGTTTGATAACTGAATTGATAAAGAGTTTTTAGATGTGAGAAAAAAAAATGACATAATAAAAGTGTTTTGTATAAAAGAACAATTTGGTAAAAAAAAGTGCTCATAAAGTTAAATATTTTATTCTATAAATATATACTTTCATACTTTAAAAAAAAAAATCAAAAGTTACAATAATGGGGTGGGAGATTTGAACCTGAACATTTATGTAAGAAACATTAAGAGATACTAGTTGAGTTGCAAGTCTTTTGACATATATATAAAATATGCAATATATTTATTATTATGCCTATTTTATTAACTATGTCTATGAGTAACTATGATAAATTGATATCAATCTTAGGGATATCGTATCATTTTTTTAATATACTTATAATATTCATTATGAGATAATGTTTATAAGGATGCAATACGGAGTTTTGAATTCCAACCACTAATAGGAATATGAAATGTGTTCTGTCATGTGCAATGCACATGACTCATTTAACCCAACCAAGTGAGTTATGTATATTACACATGACAATGACAAATGTCATCTTTTTATTGGTCGTTGGAGCCTAAAGCTCCAAGTATGTTTGGAGTCAAATATTTTCCATGCAATATATAGCTTTCATTTCATTTTGTGATAAAATTAAAGTTAACCTATAACAGCAATAACAATCTCATCAAAAGATAAACATAACAGCAATAACAATTTTCATAACAAAAATTTTATAAAACGTTGGTAGACAATTTAATTTATTTTAGTCTGTACCCTCAAAATTAATTTGAATTTGTAAATTGGTAAATTCTACCAACATTTAATCCCAAATTACCTCTCTAATATTCTTGCGCATAAACTACCATCCAATCAAACTTTGCTTTTGGATTATTAGCAACCATCCCATGAAACGAAAATCATTTCTATATAGACTTAAATCAAGTAGTGCCAGGTATGCCATCTAAGGTAAATGTTAACGTACCACAAACTCGCTATTGCATTGGCAAAAGGAACCAACCAAGCATTTTGGGTGTCTGGTTTACAAAGACGAAAGTTACAACTCAAATTCACCAGCAGCCACTAGAGAATTCCATAAGGACACGACTTGTATCTAGTGCACTGGTGCACTATAAAAGCATTAATATCAAGAGACTAAGAGGCAGTTTGGATCCACGTTCACGGCTGCGTTTCACGTTTTCAGTTTTTTTTTTTTTTTTTTTTTTTTCCTTGGTCGCGCTTCTGGTACTGTTCACTGTCCATGAACAGTAATTTTAGGCTTATGAACAGTAAAAAATAGAGTAAACAGTAACTTTTTACACATTAAAAAATTATTTTGCTACAGTGTTTTCAGTTTTCAGTTTTCAGTTTTCAGTTTTCAGTTTCAGCAAAAATAAGTTGTATCCAAACGGACCCTAAGAGAACAATATCAAAAGCATTGATAAAAGCAACACAAAATGTGAAGAAGAGAGTATAAGAACTAGATGGATGGGAAACCTGTCTTTTCAAAATTTTTTTTTGCAGGAACATATGTGTTGACACAATTTGAAGCCTCTGTTTCAGTTGAACTCCATAACTAATAGGTCCTCCATTAACTATCTAAGCATATCAAAAAAAGCAGAGACATTCACATCAGAACAACAACGTTTCGGGTCAAGAAACTTCCTTGTCGAAACACACACACATTTAGAATACAGGTGTTTAAACAGCCCAAAAATGCGTTCTAAAGATTACTAAATTTCATCATTTTTTTGCCTTCAATGAGTGAATTCTGATCCCAAGGGGAAGGGTAAGGGGAAATACAAATAAATTCCAACTGATTGTGCTACCACAGAAGTTCATTTATAAACAAAGGACTAGCAAGTATTTAATAAATACAACTAGTAATAAAGCAGGAGCTCCCAAAATGATTTAACATTGAGATCTTACTTTACCATTTCATCTACACACCATGAAGTGTATCTTATTACATCTAATATCCATGGAGTACATAGAATACTCTAGTCCCTACATGCGTACCTTATAAACAATACATAAAGCATTCAAAACCAGGCACATGGTCGGGACAAGTAATGGAGATGCCATATCAATAGAAGTTGCCACCAATTACACCAAAGAGTACTCTGCAAGAGTATAAATATTAGTGAAAAGGTTGATTTTTTTTCTTTTTCTTTTTGACATAGAAAAAGCTACATTTGATACAAAAAGAGTATTTCATTTTTTATTTTTTATTTTTTATAATTTTATTGGTAAGTTACACGTGCACCTTGTGAGTCTTGAACCCAGAACCTTACCCTCCATTCTATTACTAAGGAAGGAGTAGGTGCCTTTTGAGCTAGAGTTGGTTTTATTTTGAAACTTACAAGCATTTCTTTCAAAATATAATTATTGAGGTCAAATTTTTTACAGTAACAATCAATTATTTTGCCATTTTAGTTGTTACAGTTACGCAACAAATTGAGTGTGCCAGATTATAAAGTTTCAGCATGCCAAGTGTTGGCAAAAGCTTATTTATGAATATTCCATTATCAAAATTTTAGCTTGATCAAAAACCAGCTATGGTTATCTTATAAAGGTCGAATGAACGTTGTGCATATTGGCTGTCACAAACTTAGGAAACAATTTCTATTAATCAAGGAGATTAGAGGACTTTGGCTAATTGATCCACACTTTCTCTATTTCTCTCTCCATCACAAAATCAAAAGAAGGTAAAAACAGAAAATAAAAAGATTATTAACAACCAAATATTAGTAATGTCACTTTCTCAACTAAACAGGGTCTACTACAAAGATAATATTTGTAACATACCTTCAATACTACCTATCTCAACTGTAAGTAGACATGTTGATGAGTGCCTTGGGAATATTGATAGTTTCTTGAGAACACTTTCCTTCGAATGTAGATCAGAAACTCTAATTGTCACAGTGTTCAAGACTCTTGCTTCCTTTAGAATATATTTTATGAATTTGACTTCATGTTCCAATTCCTCAAATCCATTAAAATTAAAAGTTGTAAGGCGCGATGAAAGACAACCAGGACCATTGGGTGGATCCATCCAGCATAACTGATTTTTATAGTAATAATCCTGATGAAAACATACACAGTACAGTAGTAGATCATAACTCATTAATATAAGTTTAGGAAACATTAAATTAATTAACCACATATTTCGATTTTCTGATTAACTTAACTAACCTTATCAATAACAAGAACTTCTAAATTAGGAGCCACTACAAGCAATGATTGTAGCACGTGCCAGTTAGTTCGAGTAACTCTAAAGTTCAATCGGACTAAATTTTGGAACATGGAAGGATAAATAGAACCAAAGCCGATGCACTGCATTGCAAGATTATAAACATAATAACATCAAAAAGCTTAGTCCTAACAATACTCATCAACAAAAAAAGAAAGAAAAACATGCCAAAAGATAAAATGAGGTCTTACTCCTACCTCTTTGTCACCGGGAAATATTGAAAGGAACTTGGCGTTATTTAGTTCTTTAAGAAGCTTGAATACCCTATCTCCATAATAAAACTCAAACACCCGAACCCAGTCATTATCAGTGTGAACATCGATATGTGCTTCAACTAAGTGAGCTAGTTTTTCGAGGAAAACGATGTTGCGCAAATCACCATAAAATCGAAAGTACTCGAGAACTGGGGCATATATCTCAACTTTGAAATCAGGGGGTTCCCCGGTTAAACATGATACAAGCTCGATATATAAACGTTTCAGAGTAGGTACATTTATTTTAAAATTGGTTACATTGTCCGTATCATCTCTTAGCACTTTCAAATCTTCGAGGATCGGGCAAGCAGAGCAGAGGCTCAAGAAGGAGTTGTGGGATGTATAACAAATTTCGTAGAGACGCAGAATCTTCAAGCTTGGGAGTTGCAAGGAAGGAGGAGGATCGAGCTTAATTTCGCCACTTAATTCCAGAACTAGGGGTGTGCATGGGTCGGATTGGGTCGGGTTGAGGGGATTTGGTGGGTGGGTAAAAAAAAATTCAACCCAACCCAACCCATCATATAAGTCCAACCTAACCCAACCCACATGGGTCGGGTTGAACCCATGGGTTTGACAAATTTTTTTATTTATTATTATTAAATTTAGTAGAAAAAAAATATTAATATATTAAAAAAACTCAAAGATTAGTATCAATGTAACTCCTTAAAGGCAAATAACACTAATGACTAAACAACAATAGTAATTTACTAGGATTTGTGTGAACTAATTGGCTTTTATATAGGATAGGAAAAGCTGGTTATTTTAAAAAATTTATTAATTATATAATATTATATATATAATTAAATTAGTATTAGTAGGAGGAACTGAGGAAGTGCTGCTCTACAGCTGGTTTTTTTTTTTTTAATTATTAAATATATATATATATATATATATAAGTGCCCTACAGCTGGTTTTAAAATTTTTTTATTAAATATATAATATATTTTAAATATATATTAAATATGGGTGGGTCGAGTCGGGTTTGGCGGATTTGTAATTTTATGACCCAAACACAACCCGACCCGCTATAAAAAATTTTTTTGTAACCCAACCCACCAAGCCCTAAAAACCGGCCCAACCCAGCGGGTCGGGTTGGGTTAGGTCAGGTTTGACAGGTTGGTGGGTTTTTTGCACACCCCTATCCAGAACCACCAAAGTTTTGCAATGAAAAACGGTATGGGGCAACTCGAAAAGTCGTTCGCACTTAATTTGGAGATCGAGTTGTTGGACATTACGTATGGCTGTGTGGATCCATTTGTTGAGATGGGAAGATCGACAAGGAGAACACCATGAGAGGGTGAAATTTTGGAGGATGGGTGCTGTGTGTTGAGCTAAAACACTGTACACTGTGTGGTCGCTAATGGAATTATCTTCGGGGTCGAATTTTGGGATTAGAGTCCAGAGGGGCTTCCACCTGCTCGACAAAATGCTTGTGACGATGGCTTCGTTGGTTGGAAGGAAAGAAAGAACGTGGCAAAGAAGAGAGTCCGGTAGATTGCTGATTCTATCGACCGATGTGTCTTTGTCCGAAGAGTGTTCCATTTTCTTTCGTTTTGAGCTTGATTGATGAGTAGCTGATTTGGCCATCCAAGTGCCGCAACAAGGTTGGTGGAGATGGAGCAGTGGAATATGCGCGTATGAGATGAAGGCTTGAACGTGATTAAACTCGAGTTCGGCGTGACAAAATTTATTTTGAAGGTGAAATTACAACTTACGCATCTGATTTGGTCAAAATTTAAGTTGCTTACATATGTGATTTAAAATTTGACATTTTAATATGTAATTTTACTCCATGTTTATGTCTCTCACCTCAAAAAACACAAAAAACATAAAAATACAATATCAAATTAGATCAAAAAGAATCTAGCAGAACATTTGCATCATTGGACAAGTAGGAAATTTAAATTTCGGTCAAACATTTTCTAAAAAAAAAAAAAAAAAAAAATCGGTCAAACCTCATGTGGGTTAAGTGTCAACTTTCAAATTACAGGTAGACAACTTGAATTTCGGCCAAACTACAGGTAGATAAATTGTAATTTGCTCTATTTTAAAATACCACGTCAAGCATCCATGAAAGCCGATTTTTGCTTGAAACTTGAGCTCATTAAACTCGATTTTTAGTTTAGTCAAAAAAATAAAATATTGAAAATGCTACACAACTAAATAACTTTAAATTTTTCTAAAAAAAAAAAACTTTAAGTAGGAACTTTTCAATAATATATATATATATTTTTTTTCAAAAACTAAATATTTGGCAAAAAAGGTGGATATATTACAAAATTAAATCAAAATTTTGAAACTAAAAACACACACAAATTTAAAGCATTCACATCAGTTGGTGCAAAAATTCACTACATAAAAGTTGTACTTGGTCTCTATCTTATTATAAGTATTTTCATTCACATGTGAAATTTTGAGTTTGAAAGAAATTGGAAAATGACTTAATTATACAAATAATTATTCAAATATACATACACACACACTCTCTCAGAGGCGGACCTAGGATTTCAAGCTAGGGGGCCAAAGTATAAGAAAAAAAAATCAAATAGCTATCAATTAAGATAAATACACAAAATCATTGTTTCTTAACACATTAAGATGCAATCATCTACCAAAAAAAAAAAAAAAATACATAATAATATTGTTTCTTAAGAGCATCAGTTATTACAATATAAATTATTTTCACAAACCAAAAATTACTTTTACTACTTTAATATAGCATTTGAAATGTCTCATATAGTAGTGCTTTTGGTATTTTGTGTTCTAAATACTAAATATTTAACATTTAGAACACCTAATGCTATCACTCTAATATTGGGCTGACTAGAATTTTTTATTTTAAAATTTTGTTTTTGTTAATTTTTTGAATTGAGTAGTTGCCGGTTGACCTAGGCTAACTAAAAGGGAGGGGGTCTATATTTTTGGAAGAGGGAGGCGCAACTTTAAAAATAAAAAATTATAACAAAAAAAAATTTTTCCTTTTTTTTTTCTTTGGGCCAAGAGTGCCCAATTTTTTTTTTTTTTTTCTTTAGCCAGGTTGCGCTTAGGCCCCCTTGGACCCCCCTAGGTCCGTCCCTACACACACTACATATGGCAATTAGGTAGGATGTCCAAATATATAAAAACAATTCAATTAAAAAATTTGATAAATAATACATAAGCTAATAATCAAAATTTGATAAGAACAATTCCTTTTAAAAAAAAAAAATAATTGATAAGAAAAATTCAATAAATTTTTTTAACAACAAATAAGTTAAAAACAAAACAAAATTAGTAAAAAGTTGATAAGAACAAATAAGAATATAACAAAACTATAATTAAAAGCAGTACATTTGGCAATTTAGCATGGCGTCCACTTGGCACAACCACAATTTTTATGTTTCAACTTTTATTATGTAGTATATGATATGATTTTATATATATATATATATATATATATATATATATTGATATACATTGGCCTATAACAGTATAACCTACACTATGTGTAGCTAACTTCTATCAATAAGAATTTGATTACACACATTTAACTTTCAATATAATTAATTTTGTTGAGAAGGGTATTGAATTTCGATGTACAGCATAAAATAAAATTATGGTTGTGTATTTAAAAATATAAATAAAATATTATTTAAGTAGACTAATAATGTTTATATTATATATTGAATTATAAATTTCCTCAAGTTCTCAGAAAGATTTAAAAAAAAAAAATTCCTCAATATTATAACAATATAAATTATAGATAATTATTGAGTGAAGATCAATCTCTGACTCATATTTAATTAAGAAAATAAATAAAATATAAATGTTATTTTCTCTTGTTGGTAGAGTTTAAATAGCAAAAAAGAAAAATTTATATATATATATATATATTCTAAAATATATTTTAAATAAGAAAGCAAAGATTTGAATCATGGATATTTTTGTTGGAAACACAAAAATAGTATTTGACCTAAAGATCAATGCATGGACTCATATTGATTGTCAATTTATTTCTATACATAATATGAATAGAGGTCGAGAAACTGTGTTTTTTTGTTAGTTATTTTTTACACTTATCTTTGCCTAAGAGAAAACGTGTTGTGATAGTGTCAATCAAGGTCTTTATTTATTCTCTTGGTTAAGTTTCTCTGTTCCTAAGATAGAGATCTCTGACTCTCTTCCCTTAGACTGTAGAAGTGACTGTCCCTTCTAGTAAGGCATTGTGTTCCCTAGGGTAGCACAGCTATCAGTAGGGCTTGTGGGGTTTTTTTGGTGGGGGTTGGGAAACACTAGTATGAGGGATGGAGAGTCTTACAAACCATTGGCGCAATCTGTCTCTCAATGATAGGGAGGGAGGCAAGCTGACGGTAAATAAAGCTCGAGCAACTCAGGAGTATACCATGGCAGCGAAATTCCTAACGCCACGAGTTCTAAACCCGGAGGCGATTGCTAGGACATTCAGCCCTCTGTGGCAATCTAGGAATGGATTTCAAGTTAGAGAGGTAGGAGATCATACGAGGCTTTTTGTGTTTGATAATGCAGAAGAGGTTGACAAAATACTGGCTAGTGAATCGTGGAGCTTTGATAGACATCTGGTCGTCCTTCACAGGGTAACTAACGCAGTACCAGTGCATGAAGTGGCTTTCAATACAGTATCACTTTGGGTCCAAGTACACGATATCCCAGTTAGCTATTTGAAAAGAGAGATAGCTGAAGATTTGTGTGAAGCCGTTGGAGTAGTACACCGAGAGTCAAAGGATGAAGTAGTGGACGAAGGAAGCTTTATTCGAGTTCGAGTTATAGAGGATATTACAGTACCGCTATGTAGGGGTCGGGTGCTTTCAATTGAGGACGAGGAAGAGCATTGGGTGACATTCAAATACGAACGGCTTCCCAACATTTGCTACTGGTGTGGTTGCTTGGACCACACTGACAGGGACTGCGATAAGTGGATCGAAAGTGAAGGTACACTAGGAAATAGCGACAAAAAGTATGGACCATGGATTCGGGCCTCTCCACCCCAGGTGAGACGGAAACCAGTGGTTATGGTTCCTGGGTTCTACGAAGCTAGGAAGAAAGATGGCTCGAGAAAGGTTAGTCAGGTGGCTGAGAAAGCGACGCCGCCGTCAAGGGAGGATAGGGTTGACATTAACCATGCAAACAAAGGGATGGAGAAAGTAATGGAAGTGACTGAAGCGCAATTTGAGGATACATTTAATGCACCCGAGATTTCAAAGTTGAAGTCATCTGTTTTGCTTAATGGGGATTTTAACGGAAATAAAGGAGATTTTATTGAGAAGCAGATTAGGGAAATAGACAAGGATTTTAATAACTTTGATATCTCTGGAAGCAATTCAAGGGGGGCGGCAGCCAATCAACATGAGGTCTACGTGGATACTCCTGTTAGTGATACGTTTACAAACTTATTTGGTGGGGTAGAATTGGGTTTGAAGACAGGTGCAGGTCACGTGAATCACTTAAGTTCTCAAACCTTGGGCACACAAGAGAAAGTTTAGCCCAAAACTCATACCTCCTTAGAGGGCAGTGCATGCAAGGGGGGTACTTCATTGAGAACATGGAGAAGGGTAGCAAGGGTAGCTCAGAGGGTAAACGAAGGCAGCATGGATGAAGGGGTTCTCTGCTCTAAACGATCTATGATGGAGGTAGATAACTGTGAGAAACCAAAAAAGAGAAGGTTGAATGCTCAAGCCTTAAAGAAAAATTCTTCAATGGTAGAGGCTGCAGAGCAGCCCCGCCAAGAGCAATGAATCTCCTATGTTGGAATTATCGGAGGCTTGGGAACCAACCGATAGAACAAGAGCTTGGTGATATGATCTGGGCACAAGATCCCTCAGTTGTATTCTTAGCCGAAACATGGCTAGATAAAGCAAGGTTAGAAGATGTTCGGGTTAGATTAAATTTAGGTGGTATGATTGAAGTTTGTTGTGAAACGAGAGGTGGGGGGATTGTCATCTTTTGGAAGAAGGGACTTGATTTTTCTTTAGACACGTTCTTTCCAAACCACATTGATGGCATTGTGAATAAAGGCACGGAGGATGAATGGAGATTCACGGGGTTTTATGGAGATTCAGAAACAACAAACCAACACTTATCATGGTCTTGTCTACGACGTCTAAAAAATAGAAATGCTATTCCTTGGCTATGTGCAGGAGATTTCAACGAGATTACAAGAAGTCATGAGAAACTTGGGGGCCGTAATAGACCAACAAGACAAATGGAAGATTTTAGAGATGTGTTGGATGAATGCGGATTTCGAGACCTTGGTTTCGTGGGGGGGGGGGAATTTACGTGGTGTAATGGACATCCAGATGGCTTTACAATTTGGGAGAGGTTGGATAGGGCAGTTGCTACAATGGAGTGGCTAGAAAAATTCTCGGCAACTAAGGTAATTCATATGGAGTGTGGCTCATCCGACCATAAACCAATTCTTATTTGTCTAAATGGTATGCCCAAGCTTTAGAATAAACCATGGACGTTTGAACACATGTGGTTGAAGGATGAGGGGTGTAGGGATACGGTGGAGTCGGCTTGGAGTTTTGATGCTTCTGGCCAAGCCATGGCTTGAGTTGAAGGCAAGATCACCCACTGCTAAGCAAAATTAAAATGGTGGAGTCGAGTAGCAATAGGGAACATTACTCAGTTACTGAAGGAAAAAAAAGAATTATTAAGGAAGGCAGAGGATGCAGCAATAACAGGGAGGTCTATGAATTGGGTGCTTAGGTTGAAAAAAGAAATAAGTGATCTTTTATCAAAAGAAGAAAAAATGTGGAAACAACGATCTAGAGCTTTGTGGCTGCATGAAGGTGATAGTAATACTCGTTATTTCCATCGCAAAGCATCCCACAGGTTCAAGAGAAACAGAATTGAGGCATTGGAAAATCATATGGGGGAAAGGTGTGAGGATGAAAATGGGATTGCAAATATTTTGGTTGAATTTTATCAAAATCTTTTTGCTTCTTCCTCACCAGATCAGATTGAAGAAGCACTAGAAGCCACTCCCACGGTGGTAATTGAGGAGATGAACCAGACATTTGTTGCAACTTTTGAAAGAGTGGAAGTGGAGTTGGCATTAAAGCAGATGGACCCTCTAAAAGTACCAAGACCTGACGGCATGCCACCACTTTTTTTCCAGCACTTTTGGCTAGCTATTGGAGATAATGTGGTGGAGGTTGTACTCACTTGTCTCAATTCAGGCTCCATACCTTCCTCAATAAACCGGACCTTCATTACTCTCATTCCAAAGGTCAAAAGCCCGATAAGAGTTTCAGAATACCGCCCTATAGCTCTATGTAATATTCTTTATAAGCTTATTTCTAAGGTTCTAGCAAATAGGCTCAAGAATTTTTTACCTTGTGTTATCTCTAAAACTCAAAGTGCATTTCAATCTAGTAAAGCAATATCTGATAACATCTTGGTTGCCTTTAAGACCTTGCACCATATGAAGAACCAAAAATCTAAGAAGGGGAGTTTTATGGCCATGAAGTTAGATATGAGTAAGGCGTATGACCAGGTGGAGTGGGTTTACCTGGTGAAAATCATAGAGAAATTGGGTTTTTGTGAAAAGTGGGTGTCTCTTGTCTATAAATGTATTAGCACTGTCTCTTACTCAATATTGCTAAACGGAGAACCAAGGGGAGATATTAGACCTTCAAGAGGTCTAAGGTAGGGAGACCCTTTGTCTCCTTACTTGTTCTTATTATGCTCAGAAAGGTTGAATAGGATGCTTCCAAGGGCTGCAGCGGAGGATGGTATAAGGGGGTTCTCCTTATGTAAGAGAGGGCCTAAAATCTCTCATTTATTTTTTGCTGATGATAGCCTATTGTTTTGTAGAGCCTCTTTGGCAGATTTGCAAGTTATTCAAAATATTCTATCCTTGTATGAGAAAGCATCAGGTCAAAAGCTAAACTAAGAGAAGACAACCATTTTTTTTTCAGCAAGGCAATTCATGGAGACACAAAGACCTAACTCTCAAACTTTTTAGAGGTACCCGAGGTAAAAGAATATGAAAAATACCTTGGCTTACCGGCAGTGGTGGGAAGAAATAAGAAGGCAAGCCTTAGCAACATAAAGGAAAGAGTATGGAGCAAACTCCAAGAGTGGAAAGAGAAGCTTTTGTCCCAAGCGGGTAGAGAGATTTTGCTCAAAGTAGTGGTGCAAGCAATTCCCACATTCACTATGAGTTGTTTCAAACTACCTGGAGGCCTTTGTGATGAAATTGAAGCACTAATCAGGAAATTATTTTGGGGGAAAAAGGGTGAGCAAAGGAAAATCCATTGGAAAAAATGGGAGGTTTTATGTAAGCCTAAGTTAAAAGGGGGGATGGGTTTCAAGGACTTGGGAAAATTTAATGATGTGTTGTTGGCAAAGCAGGTGTGGAGACTACTAACGGATCAAAATTCCCTATTTTTTCGAGTTTTCAAAGCAAAATACTTTCCTAATGGATCGATTTTTGAAGCACACGCAGCTGGGGGGTCATATGCCTGGCAGAGCATCCTCAAAGCCAGGAAGGTGATCTCGATGGGGATGCGATGGAGGATAGGGGATGGTAAAAGCTGAAATGTTTATAATGACAACTAGCTGCCAGGGAAGGGATCTGCCAAAGTTCTTTCTCCTTAAGCGGGTGCATTGGAAGGTGCACAAGTTGCTGCCCTCATTAACTCGGACACAAGGACGTGGGATCAAAATGTGTTACAACAACACTTCTTGAGTTTCGAGGTTAGCCGTATCAAAGCCATCCCACTGTGTTGGACTGATCAGGATGATTGTTTAATTTGGCATGCGTGCAAGGACGATAATTACTCGGTAAAAACGGGATATTAGCTCCTTTGCGAACCTGAAAATTCTAGTGCTGCATCAAGCTCAGATAGTTCGAAGCAAGCTCTCTTCTGGAAACGCATTTGGAAGCTACATATTCCAAATAAAATAAAATTGTTCCTTTGGCGGGTTTGTTCAAATGCTCTGCCAACCATGGAAAATTTGAAGAGGAGGAAGATATTGGAGGATGCAAAATGCAAAGCGTGCCTCGCGGCCGAGGAGAATACTCTCCATGCCATCTGGAATTGTGAGAAGCTTCATCACATTTGGTTCCCCTGTTTCAGCTGGGTCCGAAGAGAGTTTCCTCAAATTCAGGATGTCCAGGAGCTTATTCATTTGATCGGGCAGCAGAATGATAGTCTAGAACTGTTTGCAGTAGTGGCTTGGTTTATTTGGAACCACAGGAACAAGTTGCGTCTGAATGAGAAGGGGATGGCTTCGGACAGAATTTTCCAAGCGGCAAAGTCTTATCTCTCGGAGTTTCAGGTGAAGATTCCAAAGGCAGCAACAAAACCACCCAGAGGACGTATTCAGTGGAGACTTCCTCCGGGTGAGCTGTACAAAACAAACTATGATGGGGCTGTTTTTACTGAATCGGGAGAGGCAGGTATTGGGGTGGTTGTTCGGAATGCAAAGGGAGAGGTAATAGCTGCTCTTGCCGAGAAAATATCTCACCCAGGTTCGGTGGAGTTGTTGGAAGCCTTAGCTACAAGAAGGGCTGCAAAATTTATTGTTGAATTGGGTATTACGGGTTCTAAATTTGAGGGTGACTCGGAGATAGTGTGCAGAGCGTTGCGGACAGCGGATTGCAGTCACTCATCCATTGGTCAGACTGTCAAAGACACCATGACTATTGTTGGTTTGCTTAGAACTTTTTCTCTCTCTCATACCATGCATTGGCTAAGAGAGCAATAGTTTCTTTTCTATTATTAGTATGGATGGAGCATGTTCCATCTGATATATATCAATCTGTTATTTTAGATTTTCCAGCTTCTTAATAAAAGTGCTCGGTGTTGTTTCTCAAAAAAAAAAAATATGAATAGAGGTCTAATAAGGTTTACATTTAATGTTTAATGAGTGTTATCTAAGTCACAAAAGTCACAAAATGCTTAGAGCTAGTATTTTTTTTCCCTCTTGACTTAGGCTTAGGTGTTTTATTAATTTGTTTAAAAAAAAGGTGTTTCATTAATTTGTTGATTAATTTTGTTTGTAAAATAATTTTCTTATTACTATTTAAATAACTAATCTTATTATTTTGTACATTAAAACCACTCCACTTTGCTCACCGCCTAAATTTGTGAGTTCCATGAATATATAAGCAGAAACCTGGAATCGAATAGAAAGAAAGGAGAAAAACTTTCCGAAATTCTATTAATAAATTTTGAAATTAAAAAAAAAAAAGTTTATGGACTTGGAAATTTAAAGCCTCCATACACTTGATTGACAAGTACAAATATTCTAGAAAGGATCATAATTAATACCCTACCATAATAAGTATTGATGAACTCCATTCCTTGTTAACCTGCCACATCCCACACCTATTACAATATAAAATCATATTTAAAATTGCAGTTGATTACACCAAATCAACAACTCAATAATATAAATAAAATCTTTTAACAAGAAAATTAAAAAAATCTTAATATCCAAGCATTTTAATACTTAATAATATAAGATAGTAAGAACCCAGGGGTGTTTTGAAATAAAAACAAATAATTGGTATTTTTTGTAAATATATGCAAGGCGTGGCTAGGCAACCTAAATCCATCCTTCCTCCGTCCCATGGGGTAGAGCAAAAATCTCACCCCATCACCACCTCAATACCTTTGTGGGGTGGGAAAAATATGTGCGGGGCAAAATAGATTAGGGCGGGGTGGACCAAAATTGTCATCTCTATATTGATAAGGACTCTTAGTTGATTAAAAAGGCATTAAAGACCATTAAAATCAATGGAATAACAATTCTATGGGTCAGTTTGGTTTGCGTGTCCACGTCCAGATTATTTGCATTTTCAGCTTTTTTTTTTTTTTTTTTTTTCTTCTTCTTCTTTTTTAAACTAGCGCCTCCCATGAACAGTGAAATCAGGCATATGAACAGTACTTTCAAGCATGAACAATATTTTTTTATTATTTTCAGTTTTCAGTTTTCAGTTTTTAGTTTTCAGCAAAATAAGTAGTATCCAAACGCACACTATATCTAAACTTTAGATAATTACTTGAAAATATCAAATTAATAAAGAACAAAAATTATACTACATTTTTTGCCCTACATGGGCATAACAAAAGAGAAGGGCCTTATTAGCTGAAGAAGTTATGAGTTTGTGTTATAGGATGCTCTAAAGCCTCTAATACAGATGGGACAGACAATGTAGTTTATTTTCCAGTTTATGGGCATGCACTTGAGGTCTCCAAGCCTTCTTCTTGTAGACTTCTTTTGTTGCTTCCTTTGTGTATAAAAATGGATTTAACTTCAATCAATAACTTTATCATGTTCGAGTCATATTAACGGGTGTTCTTAGGGCAATTATTAATAAACTAATTTAGGAAAATTTTGACACTATTTTTTAGAAAATATAGAAAGCTCTCAAAAAAATTGATTGCTTTTTTCTTTTCCCATAAAAAATTTTATAAATGTATATCATAAACCAATGCTCTTAGTTAAGGCATC
>JARYZH020002016.1:10000-19671 GCA_030021035.2 Notholithocarpus densiflorus | reverse complement strand
TTTGTTGAAGTGTATAAAAAGTTGTACTTGTTCGAAGAGTTCATTTTCCAAGTGAGTATCCAAGATAATCCATTAATACTTATTTATTCACATACATATAGAACACCACCTAATCAATTAAAAGCAAAACACACACAACTATCAAGTGCAATAGACAAAATCAAAGCATCCACCACTTTCAACCATATGATGAGGGGACTTGCACTTGCAATTTCTACAATTTACCTTGCAAACAGTTTGTTTATCAATGCCCCCTTTGTAAACTTGACTTTGGTACCAAATGTGCCTCGCTACCGCTCATCTTTTTGAAGTTCAAATTCATGAGCTAGTTAATCCTCTTTAAAAGGTTAATATTATTTATCAACAACATAATAAAAAGTGTTCTTAACTAATTTTTTTTTTTTTTGTTTTGTTTTTAAAAATTAATACATAAGTTTGTATAATTTAAAAATAAATGAATACAAATGTGAGGATAAAAGGATAACTTTTGTCTCAATTAATGGGAATAAAGAGTTGTCTCATACCCATTCCATTTTTCCTTAAGTTGGTTTTCTTTCCCCCCAAACAAAAGAAGGATTCCTTGCTTTTGTCCCTCCCAAGAAATTACTATTTCCATAATGGTGTTCATCATCACAAATATAAATGAAGTGGTAACAATATGGTTGCTTTATTATTTCTTTGTCCTTTTTTTTTTGGTAAAATTTTTAACATAAATTAATGAAACCATAATGGACATTTAATTGTTGATCCTTAGAAAGTTACATACTAATTACAAAGGGTTTGGATATATTGAAGTAATTTTTTTCTTTTTTTGAGAATCGGATTGAAGTAATCTAAAAAGAAACAAATGGATGTGAATGACATATTGTTTCCTTATATTGGAGACAATAATATAAATCTATGCAACCTATAAACTCATACAACCAAACGGACCAACGAGGTTTTGAAGGCAAACCAAGTTCTTGTTATTACGTGAGTATTTCCTGATTTTTATTTTTATTTATAGAAAGGTAGCTTTTGTTGTATTATAAAAGTGAGAAATGGAATAAGATATTGTTGTTATTTTTCCATATGAATTTATGATGAGGTAGCGAGCATTTTTACTTTGCTTCTGCTGCAATTTCTTTCAGTTAATTGAGAGATCCAAGCTTATTTTCATTTGAAGATTATCATCCTTTTTTAGTGCAGGGAGTAGCTAAAGGGTGTGTTCTATATATTGAAGTGTGCGGAGAGTTGTACTTTCTCAGAGCATTCAATTTCCAAGTGAGTATCTAAGATAATCTTTTAGTACTTTTTTATCCCATAGATATAGAACACCTAATCATATTAAAAGCAAAACACACACAACTATCAATTCCAACAGACAAAGCAAAGCATCCACCACTTTTTAAGTCATGTAGATAAATTAGCTGTGTGTGTGTATGTGTTTATGAGACAGAGGAACAAAGAGAAATGGAGCTTCAACACTTCTGCGATGATCATCCTCTGATCTTCAGCGCAGTCACAGAGAGTGGTTTTACATGTAATGGATGCGATGAAAGCATAGAGGGTTCACGCTATAGTTGCAGAGAATGTAACTTCGACCTCCATCCCTCATGTGCCGAACTAACCCGCGAGTTGCAGCACCCTTTACACAGCAAACACCCTCTCATTCTCCACAAAACACCACCGTATGATGAGGGGACTTGCACATGCAAAATCTGTGGTGAACCTTGCAAAAGGGGACACGCTCATGTCAAGTGTGTTTCGTTTTCGCTCTCCATTGAAACCGAAATTCACAACCACTCATTGACCTTATTCGGGAAGTTCATCACGTTTATTTGTGATTTTTGTGGTAAAGAAGGCAAAAGCATGCCCTACCTATGTGATAGCATTATTTGCGGATTTTGGGCCCACCATAAATGTGCTTCTTTACCACGTATGGTCAAATGTATGCTCCATAAACACCCTCTCATCCTCACTAATTCTATTAAGGATGATCATTCTGAGCACCGAGTTTGCTAACTTTGCGTGAAACATATAGACACAAACCATGCGGTTTATTATTGCTCAACTTGTGATTTTGTTGCCCACCTTGATTGCGCTGCAGACAAGAATGGCATGGATGAAAATTTTATGCGGGAATCTAAAGGCAAGGAACCTGCTGTTAACAAATATGCTGAAATTTGAAGATTTGGAGCTTGATAAATTCACCAATGAATTATCTTATAGTGTCCAAAAAACCAAGATAGGTGAGGGTGAAATTAGGATACCCATTGAAATCAAACATTTTTGTCATGAGCATGACTTAAAACTTACTGACGAGCTTGAGAACTACAAAATATATGACGGGTGTATACGGCTTATTTTCTCTCCATTTTTTAGTTGTACTAAGTGTAATTTCTTTCTTCCCAAATCTTGTGCAGAATTACCGTGTAAAAAGCACCACTCACTTCACCAACACCCTCTCACCCTTGAACTAAGTAGACCTAAATTCTGGCGGAATAGATGTCATGCTTGTCGGTGTCAAAGTAATGGCTTTATCTACAGCTGCAAGGAATGTGATTTTGTCCTTGATGTCTCATGTAGTTATATCTCAGAATTACACATGTTAACTCACATTGGTCACAAGCACTCTCTAATCTTCTCTAGCACAACTAATGATGAGGAGTGTAGTGCTTGTAATTCTAAAGGAAGAATCTTTTGTTGTACTAAATGTGAATTCACTTTGGATTTTAGATGTGCTACATTACCGCACACCGTAAAGTACAAACAACACAAGCACCCATTTACCCTTAGTTATATTGTTGAAGATGACTCAGGTAAATATTATTGCAATATTTGTGAAGAAAAATGAGACCACCCAAAGTATTGGTTCTACTATTGTGAAGAATGTAGTTATCTTGCTCATCCCAGATGTATTTTTGGAGAGCCCTTATATTACAAATGGTGGGGAGACTACCGAAATATTAAGTTCGGGAGCAGTTATATATGCACCATCCACCAACATCCCCTTACTCTTGTTCAGGAGACTAAGGACGTCTCTCATTGTAACAAGTGTGGTCGACCTTGCAGGGATATAGCCTATGTATGTGCCACGTGTAATATCAGTTTTGACAGGTGGTGTGTGGAAGAAATGTGAAAATGACATAACTGGGGCATCCAGCTCCTATCAAAGATGGACGTTGCTTAAGAGTTGTGTTGATAGGACACTATCTATGTATGTATGTATGTATTTAACTTCTTTTCTTTGCATCCATATGGAAAATTGTTCTTATTATCAACAAAGAAGTATCTTTTTCAAGTAATTATTAAGTAATTGTCCGTTTCTTTCTTATTTCATTTTTATTGTTATAACCGAATTTGAAATAGTGATGAAATGAATGATGAATGTGTATTAATGCTTTGCTGCATTTAAAGAGAGAAAACAATAAATTGGAAATATTTTATGATTAAAACTTAAATGAATACACACCAAAAGCTACCTGCACTTAAATGAAACTCAAAGTTACCATTTGATATAGATAACTAATATTGAGCAGTCCCATCATCGACTTGCATGCTTCTCTTCAATGAGTCAAGAACCTTTCTCTTGCCTTCTTCAGTTATCATCTTATTCAACATGTGGCTAGAGTTTCCATTCGAACCATCTTCAAGAATGTCACTGCCATTTCCCTTTTCGCATAGGTATCTAGCTCGATGTAGTATGCTCCATTTACAAGAATGTCAGGATTGCTTATAGGGATTAACAACGTCTCCCTTGAGTATATGCCATGGTCGCTCATCATGTTGTTTAAACGTTTTATGTCCATAACCTGCTAACACCAAAAACAGAAAAATTATGTATGTAGTAATCAAAAAAAAAAAAAATTTAAGAATGTAGTACACACAAGTTCGTCGGCTATGTACAGGACAGGAAGAGCAAACCAACTTTTAGGACTAACAATATGCATGCAGGAAAAAGAAATTCAATTATTTTTCTTTTAAGTACAATCTATACCTCAATATATCCAAAAGGGTAAGAAAATTTCTGTTCGGTATTTCATGTTGATATACTTTTCTTATATATCATAATTAATGGAATATTATCTCTTTTATATGTCAAATATTCATTTAAAAATGGAAAGAAATTTTACATAATTTAACAATGTCTTATTATCTTTTAAGATTCAAAACTTATAAAAGGGAAACAAGTTACATAAAATAGAAGGGGAAATACAGAAGCAAGAGTTGTAATCGAAGAGAAAAATTAATAAAAGAACATCACAATTATCTTTCAAAAGTTTTTTTTTTTTTAAAGCATCCCATATTCTTAATGTAATATTTTATTCACATTCATATATATTTGTGTTTGGGGATAATCACATTTAAAAAAAAAAAAATTTAGAGTTTGATAATATTTTCATGTCAAACTCTAACGTTTTAAGTGCACAAATGCTCACAATATTACAATTTGAACATTTTAAGTTTATATTGACCAACATAATGGAAATTCATGTAAAGAATATTTTGAGTCTGTCAAGGTACTAAAAAATCCTTCCATTCGTAAGTGGATTTTTTACTTTGAAAAGGTTGGAAAATGACTTATTTGTACGTAAAAATAAAAACTAAAAAAAAAAAAAAAAAAAAACCCTAAAAAATAATTAATTACAATAAAATGAATATTCTATTTTTGTGGGTTTCCTACCATACCATTCCATTACCATATAATATCCGTGTGCCATGACTCTGGAGTAGTTACATATATTTTCATTCATAATTTGATTTCACCTGTCTTCTCAATCATTTTCCATCAAATATTTTCATGAAACAACCATTACAAAATACTCATTATTACCCATCTTCTTTTACTCTCTAATGACGCAACAACAACAACAAACAAAGTTTTAGTCCCAAAATTTTGGGGTAAGCTATGGATCATTGAATCCTCAACAAATTAGTTAGAGTCGGCCCATATATATGCACAAAACAAAACCACTTTCAAATTTCCTAAAAGCAATGACAGAGGTCAGAGGTGTGCACAAAATTAAGCCACTACACAATTTCCTAATAGCAATAACACAGGTGTGCACAATCATGCCAACCAGATAAACAATAAAAAAAGAATTGCATATACTCATAATCTGATTTCATCATATTCTCAATCATTTTTCTATCAACTATTTTCATCAAACAATACCCGTACATAAATACCCTCTGCACATCTTCTTCTTCCAATGTCCATAATAGCATTAACATAAGTTTGTGCAAAACTAAAACCTCTATAGGATAATTCAACCTAAAACCTTTTGAAGAGGTATGTTTTCCGAACAAGACAACAGGAATCACTAACAGCAAAGATTACCAAGTGAGGGTTCCACGATACAAACAATAGCAAGCTACTTGACACAATTATTTACTAGCTGAGTCAATCTACAGATATTCACCATATTGGCAATCACCAATGCAAAATTTTGAAACATATTGTAGGACCTTTTACATTTTCTCAAGGGAAATGCCTATATCAAAACAGAGAAATCAATCTCAAAATCCTTTCTCTTCTTTTTAGTTTCTCCGCGAGCATTTTTTTATTTTTTTTTCCTTGTATTGCTCCCACGTTTGAGAGCTCCTACTTTATATTAAAATTCTTACCCAAAATGAAAAAAAAGTAAGTCTTTTTAGCAATTAAACAGCAAGAAAAGAAATTGGGAAACTTGTATCCAAAATTGGTGATCGCATGGCTTTGCAACACTAGTGCCAATCATGCCAACCAAACAATAATCAAACCTGAATGCATATTGATTTATTATATATAATCCAGTATCTTAGACAAAATTTCTAATTTATGAACTAAAATTTTTCTTAATTTGGGGCTAAAAAAAAATTCACTCCACAGTCTACACCAAATAGATTCACTTACTTGAAGCATGGCGCGCTCTCTCTCCGTCTTTCAATAATGATAAAATAAAGCAACAAAATTTCTATAAAATTTTAATTTTATTTGCAGTTTCTCAATTTATCATAAATCAAAAATAGTGAATCAACATTTTCTTTTATATGCACATTGAAAATTTTCAGGCAAAATAATATTCCTTTTCTTTCCTACAGTTTCTAGGCAAACAAACAGCACCTAGCCCACATAAATGTACAGTTCATACTTCATATAGATAACATATGCATCTTTAAAAGCTTCAATTAAAGGTCATATTTATAATTTAAATTTAACCACCACAGCTAACAAAAATACAGTAACATCAACAACTAAGCTATACTATATGCATTATCTAAAAACCTAACAAATTTAAGTCTTTTCCTGTCCTTTCCCACACTTTCTCGATAACCTAGCCATACTATCTCCTTTAACGATCCGACGCGGAATAGCGAACTCCCAATTCTCATTGTCTCTCCAGAAGGTTCCAGAGACTGGCTTTCCGATCACGTATCTGAGCTTCCACTTCGCCTTGAAGGCTTCGACGACGAGTTCGTCGGTGACCAAGTTCCGGACTCGGCACACGCAATGGTTGATGATGGTGGACAACACTGGACATGGAATTGGATGACTTACCACTTTTATATTATTTATCAATATCAATATCTTTTTTCTCAAAAATAAAAATAAACAATTAGCTATATCAATATAGATGTCCTGATGTACAGTTGTACACTATCCAATCCATAAATAAAATGATAAAATAGTATAAACAGATTTTGATTAAATTATATTTGTTATTTCTACTAATTCTTTAATTTAATTTTTTATTAATTAAATATTTATTCACTATAAATATTTTTGTTAAATTACTGAGTTTTTTTTTATGTGAAACAAATATTACATTATGAGAAACGAGGAAAAATACAAAAATAACCTATCTTGTTGATGATTTCTTGGCTGTCAATTTTAATGGATTGAATCCTAACCGTGTATTTATGTTTAGTGAAATACCCATTACCGGTAGAGCAAGTTACCGTATAAAAGCCGAAAAAAAAAAAAAAAAAGCTAAAACAAAGAAGCAGATCTTCACTCACTCGCATTCTTACTTCTCTCAGTATTGGGGGCAAACCAAGCGATAAAGAAAACTGTTGAATCCCTGAAGCAGATCTTCTCTCGGATTCTCTCAATTTTAATTTAAAGTGAGATTGTTTTGCATCATCGTTTCTTAATCTTCTCCCTTGCGTGTGTGCTCTGTGTGCGTTGATCTCCTTTTAGCATTCCGTCGATTTACTCACCAGTGAAGGTAAGGATCAAATGAGTGTGAATGCAAAATCAGCCCAAACCCACCCACTCTAATAGATCTGCTTGGGTTTTATTACAATGAAGAGTTTTGGACTTGGGTCATTAGGTGTAAGGTCATGAGTATGAAATGAAATTGTGTTATTATTATGAGTTTGTTAATAAGATCTTAATCTTGACCTGCTCAATTGTATGATAATGACCTGGTGCATGTGTAATCAATTGTCTTTGAGAACTTGTTGATTGAAGAAATTTGATGATAGGTTATGGTTGTGGCATGTTTTGTTGATATCAATATTCACTGGAATGATATAATTGTTGAATTTATTGTGTCTACCTGGATAAGTTTGCTTAGTTCATTTTGTATTTGTCACACGCTTTATGGTTTTATTTATTCTGGTGTAACTTTCTTTTATAATTGTTATTGTGAATACTTCCTGCAATAGTTGGAATCTAATTGTATTTTTCTTTCATATTTGCACAAGTTTTAGTCACTAGTAAATTGATTCCAACATCTTTTTAAGTAAATATTTGATAGACTATGCAAATATCGTTCTTCTCTGTATATTGTTATTCTGTAGTATGTTTAGAAATTTGATTGGGCCATAATTGTTCTATGGTTTCATAATGGATTGTAGTTGTTTTCTCAACTACCTTCAAAATATTTATTTAGTTTGGCTAATCTTTCTATATATTTTGTTTGTGTGCTTTGAAATTTGTATGTAATGGAGTCATTCTGTATCTTGAAATATGAAAGGAATTGAGGGCGGAAAGAGCGAGACACAGAGAGAGACACTCTGTGTGTGTGTTTTGTTTATTACATAGTGTCATTGATGTCCCTTATCATATATATATGTTCAATTGGTTAGAGTCTGAATAGCTTTTTTTTTGGACATTGTGTTTTAACTTCTTTTATGATAGATAATTTCATGTATCATAATGTCTTATATTTCATGTTATAACTTATAACTATGAGATTTACTCATAAGCAATTTAGTTATACTCCTGCCTAATCAGCCATCATTTCTTGATATCAAGTAACTAATAATGCTTGGTCAATGTAATTGCTAGTTTGCATCATTTACACTTCTAGTATTCTTTAGTAACAAATCAAGGTAGTTATAGTTGGGTGAGACGTATATCAAGTTCTTGCCATGGTATTTATATCTGAAATAGAAATAAGAAATCACTTAAAAGAGGGGGCGCATCTAGTTTACTGATGAGAGCCTTTAGTGGTTGATGTTTTGGTTTTAAAGAACTTCTTTTGCATCAAATACTTGAAATGGATGAGATTTAAAAAAAAAAATTCAAATGTTTATATTATGTTATGAACAAATTGTGGATATGCAATGATATTTATGAAAATGATTTGAGAAGTGAGTGTTCCTCCCTTTTTTTTTTTTTTTTGGTTTTTGAAAAGCACGTTCTTTATATTCATTCTAGTTAGATTTTATCTTTTAGTTTGGCTGTTCCTAAGTTGTTTTTCTTTTTGTATTCTGCTCTTTGGGTTATAAAAGCTTACACCTACATTTTGGCTGTTACTGAGTTGTTCCATTGTTTTCCTTGAAACAATGAAACCCAATCAGGCTCCTCATGCATTTTTAGAGCAATTTGGGTGGAAATGGCAGCAACTGGAGTTTCATTTGTCAAAGTAAAGAGGCATATACTTGGGTTTACAACTGTCTTGAAGTCTGTAGCTTGTGAATTTTATTTTTCTGCGACTCGTTGATGCTGTATTATCAAATCTGCTGACAAAATTTGCTAGTTATTGTAAATTGCAACGCCTTGTATTTTGTGTTCCAGGCTAGATAATCTCTTGGGCCATGAGAAATTTGGTTAGTAATTTTAGTTTCAATTGGGCCAGGTTTTTTGCTCTCTCTCTCTCTCTCTCTTTCTCTCTCTCTCATTTGTAGTGAAAGTGTAAAACCTGAGAATGTGATCATGTCTGAAATCCACCAAAGAAACTGAGAATAAACTCTAAATTTTATTAATTTGATAACTAAATGTCTTAGAGCCTAGAACATATTTAAATAGTAAAATAAAAACCTAGGGCAGCTAGGAAAACACCCACCAAATCATAATTTGCGCTAATCTCACAAGATGAGTTGGCAAATAGTAAATTTTACTAAAAAACAACAAAATTGAGATAATTGCAGAATTAAAAACTATTATCTCCAAAAGATGTCCCAAAATAAATGAGACCTTATTTTGAATTTTAAATTAAAAGTTATAAAGGAAATAAATATTACAAAAAATGGCAAAAATGAAAATTTTAGGGACTGTGCCCAAAAAGTGGCTTCAGTTGTGGCCTAAGGCGGCAATTTTTTTTTTTTTTTTTTTATCCCAATATCATTTCCATACATGTCACCATTTTTACCCAATTTTATCTTTATCATTGATGATTTTTACTAGTACTTTTTTTTATTAAGGCGTTATCACTGTGTGTGTGTTTCACGATTAGATGGTCTTACTTGAGAATTCC
>JARYZH020002015.1:0-19681 GCA_030021035.2 Notholithocarpus densiflorus | reverse complement strand
CCCCCTTAAAAAACATCTAAGTGAGGTTCATTGAACCTCTACTCTCTCCATCCAAACAAGCTTCTAGGTAAAACCATTTATCACTATTGTTAAATGTTTTTGTGCATAAACACAAATTACAATCTAATTTGTATATAATTTTATATGTGTAGACAATGTTATTTCGGTAAGATAATAATGAGACAAAAAATAAATAGATTTTTTTGAGAAAATAAATAAATAAATAGATTGATAGGCAAAGGAACTTGAGTAGGACATGTTAGGAAAGCCTACCTCGGTTATTAATGTGTAGCAGCTGAAGGAACGATGCTTTAAAAGTTCAACTTAACTATCAACAGCTCATGCTACCTGTTTTTCTAAGTTCTAACTTCTCACAGCAATCCAAAGAAACCCAAGAAGGTATATATAAAAAAGACAACAACTATATCTCATAAATATTACGTCACTATCTCTCGTTGGCCTTACGTCGTATATTTTCTTGTCACATTAATTTGTCCGTATATAAACTTCATGAAACACGTTTTGGGTCATAATAACGTTAGGCTACATAAAAATGCACAATTTTGAAAACACATAAAATTGGGCTATATAGAGAGTTGTGATTGGTGGATGTATAATGATGGGCTATATGAGAACACACATTCACCACTCATAACTCGCCACATAGCGAATTGTGGTACAAAATTATGCATTTCTAAGTTCTCACTTCTCATAGCAACCCAAAGAAACTCAAGAAGGTATATATAAAAAAAGACAACAACTATATCTCATAAATATTACGTCACTATCTCTCGTTGGCCTTACGTCATATATTTTCTTGTCACAATAATTAATTTGTACATATATAAACTTCATGAAACACGGTTTGGGTCATAATAACGTTAGGATACATAAAAATATACAATTTTAAAAACACATAAAATTGGGCCATATAGAGAGTTGTGATTGGTAGATGTATAATGATAGGTTATATGAGAACACATATTTATCACTCATAACTCGTCACTTAGCGAATTGTGGTACAAAATTATGTATTTTTATGTGTCATTAGCATTAATGCAATAAAAAATTCTGAGATATTTTTCTTCCGTTGGCTCTGACAATTTTTCTTTTTATTTTTTTGAAGGTGCAACAGCCAGCTGTCTTTGAAAAGAATAGCTTGAACCTTTGCATTATTTAGTCACGGGTCAGCCATTCACGTTCGCATTATTAGTGGCGGGCCATTCACCTTTGCACAGAGAAAGGAGAAATGGCCAGCTGTCACTGAAGTGTTAAAAATAGGGTTGTGATAGTTAACAACTCTTTTGAAATTTTTCTATAACTTTTTTGTCTTTTTTTAACTGCTTTATCTCTTATTCTCAACAACTACAATCTTATCCATTCACGTAGGTCAAGCCCGACGGGATCCGGCAGGCTGAGATCACGGTCTCTCACATCCCCAAGATGCATGGATCATTTTCTAAAAAATATGAATAAATTAAACAATCCTGAGTAAGTTCGTATTATGTGTGAAACAATATAGTTATGACATTACACACATCAATTAATCTGCTTCAATACTTGCATTCCTCCATACTAACATAACAGTTACACCTAATTCAGAGCTGAATTGGAACTAAGAGGGCAGCCAATGAATAGATTGTACAAACTACAAAGTTCAACTTGTGCTCAAGCTTTGATAGTCTCCTCATTATCTCCTTTAAAACCCTTTTCCTCATAAGTTATAACAAGTAATATACAGCAACTATGACTGTAAATGATAATTAGCCACTAAAATGTGACAAATCAAAATCATCAAAACAATGTGATCAAGGCTATGGTCGAGGCTTGTACCAATACCACACTAAATAGTACAAAAAAAATTACAAAGAACCAAGAAATTATGAGGGCTAAACAAAATAAAAAAGCACCTAACCTATGGCACGAAAATTAAAGGTTATGGATAGGTATATATAAAGTAGTAGAAGTGCAAGAGGTGAAAATGGTAAATGGAAACACGAAAAGTTTTGTGCTTTGTGAGGGAGAGGATTTTCTTGAACAATAAACCCAATAACATAAAGAATCCTTATCTTTTAAATTTTAATGAGTCATTATTTCTGATATGATACTTGAGGAATGTCCAAATACAATGAATCTAAGAAAATAAAGAATTCTTATCTTTTTTTTCTTTTTCTTTTTTGTAAAGAGTTTATATAAAAAAAATTCATTGTCAAAGAGAGCACCACATGGCAAAAGCTTATATTTTCCTACATGAGATCTCTGCAGTTGACAAACAGATTTCTCAGATCTCTCTCTCTCTCTCTCAATTTAACCTTGTTTTTGTTTTAAATCATGTGGACAGCACAATAAACAGATAAAATTAAAAGCTCTCAAACGGTGCACGTGCGGTATTTTGTTACATTTATTTTTCTTGTTTGGTGGTTAGTCACGGGCCAGCCATTCACCTTTGCATAGAAAGGCGCAATGGCCAGCTGTCTCTGAAGTGTTAAAAATATATCTGTTAAATCTGTCCAAAGACAAATAGTATTGTACAAGACAACAACAACATTCATTGCCTGAATTTATAGACAAAAAATAATTGCCAGAGATAAACATTGATTAACGGATGAATAACTGTTTCCGAACTAAATGAGTTAAATGCGCAAGAATCAACAAAGCTCAAAGCTTTAACAATGGAGGTGCAAAACTAAAAGAGAAAGAGTTTTTGAGAGAGAGAGAGAGAGAGAGAGAGCTTTGTGACGGTGATGAAAATGCTTCATTGAATAAATTGATTACAGACACTGTTTATTTTATTTTTTTGAGAGAGTTTCAACTTATGACGTCTGCTCCTAATGATAGTGTTTTGGTCTGATGATAAAGAACTATCATCAAACCAAGACACTAATCAGTTTTTGATGTAAGCAGGGATTGAACCCCAGATCTCTTATACAACCATCAGAGACTTTTTCAGTACTCTGTTTATTTAACAGAATAGAAAGCGGGAAATAAGGAAATAATAAGTGATTTTTATAAAACTAACATCCAACTAACAAGGCACCAAACAACTAAGGACAGGTGCTACTAACAACTAACTACACTGCTAATTAAATACAAACTAAACTACAACTAGTTTATGCACAACTTATACCATACGACTTGTAGCTTAAGTGCATTCAAAGCCTGCGTTGATTTCCAGTATTGCAGTCTGTGCTTGATCTCAGTAACCTCACCAATGCAGCTTCATATATTTCAACATTGCGCTGATCCCATAAATGCAGACCATTAATGGGATTAACAGCCAATTGCTACAAAGACTCAACTATAAAAGAAAACACCACTCCACATTGTGACAACTCATTAGTGCACTTTCAAATCTATCTTAGTGTCACCAACACTGACAAAATCATCGGAAGGTTCTTGGTTAACACTCTACTGGTGTTCAAGCCATAACCTCTTAGTGCTCTTTGTTGCAAGGTTTGTCCATTCCAAGCCTAGTAGACAAAGAAAGCTAATTATGAGTTTTCACTCTTAACATCATTTATTTTCATATTCAAATTCATACTTTATTTACGTGTTAACTCTTGCTTATCTTTATTGACTTATATAGAAGTACTAAAATCTAATCAATAGGTTTACAGTGTAGATTTAGATATGAGAATAGAACTAAAAAAAAAACTCTTGTACTGCATTTATGAGAGCATTTGCATCAGTTTGTCTAAAACTTTCTGTCTATTTTAGTATAACAATCTATTTTTTCTATTTTACATAAACACTTTGCAAAAACACTCACACCAGATTATCTATTATACATCATCTTTTATTTAAATAATATTTTTCTCTCTTTTTTATTATTATTTCACACCTATACACCTAACACACACTCTCTCTATTTTCTCTAAACATCCTCTTTGCAAAAGTCAAATCTCTCTCTTTCTTCTTCTTCTTTTCCTCCTCCTCTTCTTGTTTTGTAATTTGGTTTGATTATGGGCGATGGCCTGTTTGGTATGTGATCCAAACAACCGTTTTTAGTGTTTAAACATTGATTATGACGGTGGCCTATTTGGTATGAATTATGACGATTGAAAAGGATAGCTTGGTACCTTTGCATTATTAGTCACGGCTCAACCATTTACCTTTGCATATAGAAACGGCCGGCTGTCTCTGAAGTGTTAAAAATATCTGTCCAAAGACAAATAGGATCGTACAACGATAACATTCATTACTTGAATTTATAGACAAATAATAGCTAGAGACCAACATTGATTAACGGACGGGTAACTGTTACTGTACTAAATGAGTTAGATGTGTAAAAATCAACAAAGCTCAAAGCTTTAACAATGGAGGTGCAAAAATATGAGAAAGAGTTTGTAGAGTAACTCTTCAAACTTCTTATATATTTCTTTTTTAGGTATGAATTTTGAAAATTTAACCGTCAAATTGCATGTTTCTTATGTTATTAATATACATATCAAATTTCGTTCAAATTGGTTGTGATTTACTATTTGATCAATAAACTTATTTTTTGTACACAATTTTAGATCACAAAAACTTAAAATTTTAGCATTTGTTTGATGACATAACAATTGATCTTTGATTTTCTTGAAATTTTACAAGCATGAATGATATAATAAAAACATGTAATTTAACGGTTAAATTTTCAAAATTTACACTCAATATAAAAATATATGAGGAGTTTTAAGAGTTTCTCTCCAAACTAGTTTGGAGAGAAATTTTGTTCTATAAAGTATTTATAATACAATATATATATTAGAGATTCAGAGCTATGTATTTTTCAACACGTCCAATGAAGTAAATGAAGTATTTATTGATGGTTGGCTTTAAAACTTCTAGGCATTTTGTTCAAATAAATTTTAGAGTGGAAATAAAAAACTAGTACTCTACAAGGATGTTGAAACACAACAATAGTTTATTTTACATAGACAAGATCAATTACATTAACAATAATAACAATGTCCACCGAACAAGGAACAACCATCCAAATTATATAGCCTTTGAACCCATGCTACTTGATGATAGAACATACTATTTGTATAAAAGTGAGCACCAGAAGAATAATAGCAGCAACTGTTGAAGTGGCTCTCCAAGGGGTGCGAAGATATTGACGTCTTAATGTTGCCTTCCACTTGTGACAAGGAATCTCATAGAAACTATTCAATTTCTTATAGGGATCAATGTAGTCTTCTCTCATCGTTTTGCATGTGATTTCTTTGTTAAGATTGTTAATCATAGACATTGCTGCATTGTTGTCGCCTAGGTAATTGACCAATTTTTTTTTTTTACAAAGTAAATCCACATGTTCTCTAGTATTTATAAGTAAATCCATCAAGATAAAGTAATCAGTAAAGTATGCATTTTCTATATAGCGAGTTTGCTCTAATGCCATAATGTTTCAAGTAATCACTTCAGTCCAATCATCTAATTCAAACTTGGGGATTTTCAAAAATCATTTTTCAAATTTTATGTCAAAGCGCCATTTACTTTTAACAACCTCGAACTTTACTCCTGCCTCGTGGAGTTATGTTGCAATACTGTAAAAAAGGTCAGTCAATTGATGAAGGTGGTATACCATGCATTAGATGCATGTTTCTTCCCTTTTATATGAAGGTGGACTCCACACATGTGAGGTCCACCTCCATGTGAGAGGGAGGAAACATGCATCCGATGCATTATGTATTTTCTTCCGTTGATGGACTCTTTTTGATCGCTGATTTGGTGGAGGAAGCTCGAAGGTTCTAAGAAGATCGGTGAAGTGTTCTATTTTCACATTAGGATGGTCATCTCTAAATTTAACGCAAGGGTCCCCAATAAAGTAGTTTAGAGAAAGCTGAACTAAATCACCGTAGTTAGAGAGACGGGGATCTGACTTGCACAGAGATCAAAATGCAAGTTGGTATAGTTCCTTAATAACAAAGAATGGAAGTTGATTTTCAAGCAATAACAAGTCAAACTTTATAGCTTTAGCCCTTGGTTTTACAAACATAGGATCATCCCTTGTTTGACTTCCTGGTGTCTTTCTAACGAAAAGCTCATGAATAAAGCTGGCATCCACCAATATCATTTTCACAAACCTATCACTGGTAAATTCAATAGTTTCCTCATAACACCCGCGAATTCTTTCTTTCATTTTCCTTATTTTTTCTTATTTTGCAGTCATATGTGCAGTTCGGTGTATAAGATGCGGTTTGAACGATTTGAAGCAAATATTTTGGGCTTTTTCTGCCTAGCGCAAAACTGATTTTTCTCTTTATTTTGAGTCAAGTTTTGAACTATTGAGTTAGTTTTTTTTTTTGGCTGACTTTTCTAATCAACACTTGATAAAGTTATTAAACTATTTTTTTCATTGAAAACTAAACTATTAATAATATATTTAATATTAAAAAAATAAATATATTAATATATAGAGAGAGTGCGGTACGGTTTGTGCAGTTCTCTTATTATAAAACCGCAAATTACATTGCACCATGCGGTGCGGTGTGGTGCGATTATACTATTTTGCAGACGATTTTAGTGCGATTTTTACGGTTTGTGCAATTTGATAAATACCCCTACGTGAAAGTGTTAAAATTCATAACACATAAATATTGTGTGAATTTGACTGTAGGTTAGGTGTGTCCAAGCATTACATATTTTTTGTTTTTTGTTTTTATTTTTTTTTTAGAATACAGTATTTTTATTATGGATTGTGTTAACGGGCACCATAAAGTGCCCGTTAATAACAACTTTTTGCACATCTTTTTTTATATTTTGCAACTTTTTATCCTTTTTGACAATGTTTTAATAATTTTTTATATATTTTTTTACAATTCTTTTAATAATTTTTTGTCCTTTTTATTAACACAACTCATTAAGGAAAATCTTAACAAGTGTTAACATTTCACTTTCATTATTTACATTCACCTTTGCACACGTAGAAAGCGCAACAGCCAGCTATCTCTGGAAAAACTCGTACTGCATTTATGATCGAAAAGGATAGCTCGGTCATTAGGGCCTTTGCAAGTTGATAAGGTTAAAGTACTATTTTGGATTCACTTTCGTCTTTCAATTTGTTCCTCATACTTTCTCAGCAATCATAAGGATACCACTTCTTACCAAAATCAGGTCCACTAAATCTCACAAATTGTATATTGTAAAATAAAACCCAAATTTCAGCCCAATAACCCATTCACAAAACAAAGCCCTCAAAATATCAAAGGATTGAATTAGTTCAGATTTGGATCATGGAACTAATTGGTCCAACACTCAAGTAAAAAAGACCACAAGTGTTTTGCTCTATTTTATGAGCAGTCCATAAGGAAAGAAAATAAGTTAAAAAAAAAAAAAAAAAAAAAAAAAACATGAGCCCAACCCGTGAGGCCTAGCTCAAAGCTACAGACTGCCCCACGTGTGATGCTCTGTTAACACCTAAAAGGCAAAGAAAGGAGTTCAAGAATTGCTTGCTGGAATTCCCATATTGGAGTGGAAAGTCGGCCATAGTTTGTAATTGAGACCAATATCAAGTTCAAATCCAAGGCCTTCCTCCACAAATGTGAACCAAGCTCACAAAAAAGGGAAAGCAATCAGCAAATGGAAAAGGGTAAGAGCAGTGGATTTGAAAGCATAAATGAATTATTTTACATCAATTTGGATCCATGAAAAGTCTAACAAGAGGGCTTTGAACACTAGAGAGACCAATGGATCCTTATTGATGCTTTGTGTAAGTAAAGAACTCATAAAAACCCAAGTATTGCCTACTGTACAACAGAACCCACCTCACATCATTTTTTTTTCAAGAGTCAATGCCACCTGATAAAGGGCTTCCAACGAGGATCTTTCTTTTTGTAGTGGCTACAATTTTTACTATTCAAAATTGTTGTTATATATATATAAATATATATATATATATATATATATATATATACATATATACTAGTTAGGGCTGCACTTGCAAGGCAGTGCCGCTCCTTTGTTTTACTAAAAATATTATATTTTTCGTTAGATAGCACAAAACCACAAGGTTTTGTACTAAAAAATGCATAGATAATACTAATTTCTTAATCTTAACAAATTTTTCTACATGATTAGAATAATTACATATAAGATACGGATTTATCTATATAATTAAGTTATCTTTTTAGAGCTATACAATGTAAAAGTATAACCTAATCATTAATCACTCTCCAAAAACTTCCAAAAGTTATAAAAAAAAACTTCCCCAAGAGCTTTTCTAAGAGCTACAATGAATATCTCCTTTTTTTATTGTTGCAGTAGCACCATAACAGCAAAGCACTATAGCTCTCTCCAGGTTGTCCTTGCACACTAAAGTTGATCCAATCTTTTCTTCTTAAAGGGATTAATTTTGAATGTTTGATCTTGAAGTTCAGCAGAAAACTTGTCACCACCATAAATCTCTTATCTTACCAAGTGATAATGTCATGCCACCTGAAATGAACACAACAATCATAATCATAGTTGGTTTTATGATGGTATAACAAAAACTTAACCAACCGAAAGTCCAACATGAGGGCAATATCAAATTTAAAAAATAAGGTAAAAACCAATGATTTAAAACACTAAAACATGAACTCAATTAAAGGTTGTTCATTTTACCCCTCTTAGTTAATGCATCCTAAAACTATTACAATCCACATATCAATAATCCACAACAAAACCTTTGGTCAAGAAAACAAAAAATAGACATTATATCTAGGACCCAAGTACAAAAACATAGCACTACAGCTAGTTTGGTTATTTAAATAGAATTTTTCATTTTTCAAAAATCAAATCAACAAATTAAGCCACAACCCAAATCAAGTCAATAAAACCAACACCAAGCTACTTGGAACAGCTATACAGTTAACACTAACAGTACTCGGTAATAGTTCCAAAAAGTTATTTACAGGGCCTACACAAACAGCAGAAAACTATCACACACAAGTCACATATCAGACAATTTCCCTAGATTCAAGCAACAGACCTTGCATTAGACATGGAAAAACGGGTCAGAATTTTCTGACCCGACCCGTTTGACCCGCAATCCGATTGACCAGTTTAAAAATGACCCGTTTTGACCCGCGACCCGTTTGACCCGACCCGACTTACCTGTTTTGCCACATCTACCAACGTTGAGTAGATTGAGATTGAGGTGTAATTCTTATAAAATATTTACTTATTCTTCTTTACTTAATATGTTATGTACTCCATTATAGTTTGTCATTCTTTACTTGCCACCTTCATTTTCTCTTCCTACTTTAAACAAATCGAAGATTATACCAAGATTAGCTTCTAGAAAGCTGGAACAAGAGTTGCACCAAATTTGGGTATCAAGTGTTTAGTGGTAATTGATAACAGTATCACCAGTGAGAATCTAATCACAGTTAAGGAACTCATAAACAATTGACAGATTGCATCTATTTCAAAAAAAAAAAAATTGTTTGAAAAATACGGGTCAACTCGACTCGACTCGCGACCCGACTCAACCTGCGACCCGTTTGACCCGCAACCCGATTGACCTGAACCAAACCCGACCCGACCTGCCCATTTTGCCATGTCTACCTTGCATGGACTACTCACTAACAACTCTCCAAAATCAATAATCTTTAAGAAAAATTCAGCAAAAAAATAATGACATGATTAGGTTAATTGACTTCTATAATGCTAGAAAACATGCATGTTTTTCTTATAGTTCTCACAAATGAGAAAGATTTTTAATTCAGCAGGCTAAACTCTCATTAGATTGAGGTCCTTTAGCTGGCTGTCATACCAAAGAAAAGAATGAAAGCAGTACAAAAATTTAAGAAGGGTATGAAAGAAGAATGCAATCACTAATCTATAAGTATCGGTACATACAAGAACTACCAATTTCATTAACATTTCAAACTCTGTTTTAAATTGTTCAAGGTGTAGTCTAAAAATTCCCCATGCAAATAAGCTTTAGCCATCCAATTGTATGATAGTGTTTTAGGGGTAAAATGAATAAAATTGATTAGGATAAGGGAATTATAGATTTAGGTAACTAATCTAATATGTTCCCATCACTTAATATGCTCCATATTATATATAAAAAAATCATTTATTCACACATCCAATGTTAGAGCACAGATGACAGCATCCTTTAAAATTAAAATAAATAAAAATGTAGGTGATTGCTTTTTGATAAATCAGTAAATTTTCACTAAACAAAACAAAGCTATATACAAATTAATAGCCCTACAAGACGGTAGAACCAAACATATCATAGATCCCAAGCTAAAAGTACAAGAGAAGACATTAAGGCAACTGTAAAATAGTGAAATCAGCAAAAAAAAAAAAGAGTATAAAGCACAGTGTAGGTCCTGAAACAATTAGAGGCTTTGTAGTTAAAAAGACAAAATACAAAGTATTTGTTTCATGTAAAAGACTCACCACTGATTTTCAAAATGAATAAACCAAAGAAAAATTTAGAGACATAGAATACTAAAATTCATAAATTTGTTAAATATTAATTAAAACTTTTTTTAAATTAATGTATCGTAAGATTTAGTTAATAGAACTAAAGGAGGAAAGAATAAAGTGTAAGTACCCATCTCAATCCGTCTGCATCCATGAATGTTCTTCTAACTGCATTCAAAGTTCCAAATACCATTAGAATTCTACCAAGGCCTCAAAAACAAAGAAAAAAACCAAGAACTGTTCAGAGCTTGGCACTTGAATATGTTATACACATCAAGAATTAAAGTGTCTACAAATCCATTAATAAAAAAGAAAAGAAAAGAAAAAACAAATCATACAAAGATCAAGAATGAACCAGAAAATGATACAAAGCATAAAAATTGAACACTTGGCAAAATTGTATTTCTAAAAAAAAAATCTTGAAAATCCAAATCAGAAGTGAACAATTTAACTTCATAACCTCTGAAAACTCCTAAAAATTCACAATAACAATAGAAAAAAAAAAAAAAAAAAAAACATTTATGTGTCTCATCATTTGCAGTTAGATCTTCCTATGTTGATACTGTACTCTTCTATATGTATACAACCATAGGGAGAGAGACCTTTATTCAGAAATCATGCCCCCAATACAATACACCAAAAACAAAAAACAACAACCGCCACATCTTCTTCATCCGAAAATTCAGTTGTTAAAATTTTAAGAAATGAAACCAAAAAGAATGGAAAGAAGAAAAGAAGCAAACCATAGAGAAAGATAAATTTTTTAGAGAGAAAAAAAAAATACCTGAAGTGTAATTTGAGTAAAAACACCAAACCCACCCCACTCTCCATCTCTCAAATTTGTTCAAAGAAAAGAGTGAGATCACTCTTTCTGTATTTTCTCACCAAGCCTCTCTCTCTCTGCTGGCCTCTCTCTTCTTCAAACAGTACGTACCCCACTCCCTGAGCCAGAAGATATTTTATTTCTCTCTCAGTTTTGTCTTTGTTTGGTCTCCCACTAAAACCTCACCCAAATGCACCGTTTTACTCACCAAAACTTGAATAAACCAAAATACTGTAGATAGAGCTATTCGCTCTTTTTATATAGTTAGTAGAAATAACACGTGCTTGATCTCCAACAATAGGCACGTGCTTGATCTATTAGAGGATTATATTCTACCAATATAACTTAGATCTAAATATATGCAAATCACACAATTAGTTATATATTGTAATCCTTTATAGTTAGCTAAACCCATCTAAGATTCACCAAAATGCAAAACATTTTATGTAGTTCTTGTGCGTGCAACATTATATGATTGAACCATTAGTTATCAATCAAACTTATACTTCTACATTTAAATTTTAAATTTTTATCCCAAAATACTAATGAATAAGCAAATGAAAACATTAAACAAAAAAAAAAATTTAATACAAATTTTCCAAAACCAACTTCATTGCCCATAAGGACCACAACCAAGCCCTATCCCACAAAGGTCTCAAACCTGTCACCAACCAACAAAGCAAGCTACAATCAGAAATACAAAACCCAATTCCTTCTCTCAAACCGCCAAAAACTTGAACTTTGGCCAATGTCCCTATCAAAACGCAACCAAACCATTCCAAAATTCAACTCTTCTGTATCATCATAACCTTCTCATTCTTCTATAGGTGAGGGTCGTAATATTCTTAGCACAATCAACTTTCAAGTCAAAATGATATAAATATATATATATATATATATATAAATAACATAAATAACATGACTATGTAAGGAATTAAAACATACCAGATAGAAAGAAGTTAATAATCCACATGTTCTTACCACTCTCTCCAAAAAGAAAAAAAAAAAACAAAAAACAAAAAAAGATAAACCCATTATAAAGAAGCTAAATCTAAGCGAGATAAACATATCTTAAAAGGGCAAAAACATCAAGACCAAGATAAATATAGCGAATTCATAAATAATAGCACTTTGATATACACTGTGAACTAAGTTCAAGGCTTAGAACCTATTAGGTACCACCAGTTTGATTTAAATCATAGAAGAAACACCTAGTAACTTCCAATTCTAATACTTTCTAAAGTGTATTAGAATTGGAAGTTACTAGGTGTTTCTTCTATGATTTAAACCCACCATGGTGGGTCAAAAAAAATTCAACCCAACCCAACCCATCACATAAATCCAACCCAACCCACATGGGTCGGGTTGGGTCGGGTTGAACCCATGGGTTTGACAAATTTTTTTATTTATTATTATTAAATTGAGTAGAAAAAAATATAAATATTAATATATTAAAAAAACCCAAAGATTAGTATCAATGTAATTCCTTAAAGGCAAACAACACTAATGACTAAACAACAATAGTAATTTATTAGGATTTGTATGAACTAATTAGCTTTTATATAGGATAGGAAGAACTGGTTATTTTAAAAAATTTATTAATTATATTATATATTATATATATATATATATATTAAATTAGTATTAGTAGGAGGAACTGAGGAAGTGCTGCTCTACAGCTAGTTTTTTTTTAAATTATTAAATATAATATATATTTAAATATATATATATAAAAGTGCCCTACAGCTGATTTTAAAAAAAAATTATTAAATATATAATATATTTTAAATATATATTAAATATGGGTGGGTCGGGTTTGGCGGGTTTATAATTTTTTGACCCAAATCCACCCCGACCCGCTATAAAAAAAAATTTGTAACCCAACCCAACCCACCAAGCCTTAAAAACCGACCCAACCTGGCGGGTCGGGTTGGGTCGGCTCGGGTTTGGCGAGTCGGTGGGTTTTCTGCACACCCTTAAGCATGAGTACTGTGGAGAGAGTGATCTAGACCCTACTAACTACGCTTGCACCACACAAATTTACAGATCTTAAATTCTTCATATTATGCTCAAAATTTAATGCTCACAAAATAAATACAATTTCTCTTGTATGCAATTTTATTAAATATACAAGCTTGGATTAAAAAATACATATCAGCTCACTTAGTTGCGCTAAAGACTACTACCATTTTGAGATTAGGAAAGTAGTAGCCGTTGTTTTTTCTTTTTTCTTTTTTCTTTTTCTCTATAAATCCCATAAAAATTCTTCTTTTAATACTATGTATACAAAGACAGAGAAAGAGTGACATGGGCTGCCTCTCTTGGGAGCGGAGACTGGAGAGGATTTCAAGGAGGAAAATACAAGAATGAGACGAAGGATTTCAGGGAAGAACATGTAAGAGCAATACCGAGCAGGTAATCCCTCTTTGCTCCATTTCTTCCATCTCCCTCCCACCGACTCCTTGTGTTGTCCCATTCCATGCCCTTCCTTCACTTCAATCTATCCATCCCGCTTTGCTCTATTCAAATCGGTTCATATACCACCATAGACGTCTAAAAAACAGTGCTTTTTAATCGCACATCTCAGCTTGGTGGCTTCATATCAAATATAACTAATTAAGTAATTAGCACCCCAAAAACTTTATTTAAACCAAACAAAAAAAAGAGACTGGGAATTTGAGAGAGAGAGAGTGCGCTTACCTGTCTTGTGTTGTAAGCCGAAAATACCCAAAATGGAACCAAATCCCCTTTCTTTATCATAAACCCACTTAAGAAGCCAATGACACCCAAAATACCCACTTAAGATCAATATCATAAACCTAAAAGACCCGTATTAGCAAACAATCAAAGATTGAAACCCACAAGGAAATAAATACAAGCACAGATCTTAAGAACAAAAAAAAAAAAAGGAAATTTTGAAGAAACGGAGAAAAAATAAAAATAAAAAAGAGATACTTACTGGAAAAATTAGTCCGTCTTTCTTCCCATGTTTTTTTTTTTTTCGATAGAAATTTGATTGGTGCCTGAACCGATCTAGTCCTGATATGATAGAGAGAAGAGATACAGAGAGAGTTCCAGAACCTTTCGCCTCTTTCCCTTTAATTGCTATTGTTTTATTCACCAACACACGTTCCAGAACCTCCACCAACAATCTCAACTTCCAAGAAAAGCACATAACCCATGGCCATCCTTTAAACCACACAATCCTCTACCCCTACAAACCTACAGCCCTCTGTCTTTGAGCCTTATCTCCCCAAATATGTACAGATTGCAACGGCACCACACACGTACTCAGCTTATCTCTCTGTCAGAGTCTGCCAGAAGAAGAACATATTTCTTCCACTTTTTCCCGCCAGATTTGTTTTTCTTTCCCACACAAAAACGTTTGGGCAGTAGAGTGTAGATAGAGGCATGAGATGAAATGGTGAGTTTTGGGCAGTGATTGACGAAACCAAAAATTCACTGTGAGTGATTGATACACGCTTTTTATATAGTTAGTAGATAGTAGATATATATGTGTGTGTGTGAGAACTAAAGTTGACTTAGGAGAATCCCTTGATTAGACTAAAATTAAGGACAACTAATGTTTCTTGATATGCATGATACACCCACTCAAACTCACGGTAAAAGTCTGATGATGCCATAATTTTGGAATATAAGCTCATGAAGGTGCCTTGAAGATGACCGTGAGTGATTGATTGGATTAGATGTAAAATGGGTTAAGCACAATGAGGAATAAATCATGCAAAATGCTAATGAAGATTGTGGATAATGACAATGGATAATTGTCAGGAGACAACTACAAATGCCAAAGAACGGCTACACTAGTGACCAAATAGTGTGTGCTACACCAGGAGGATGGTTACACTAGTTAACTAAGGAATATTGGTAGAGGACAACGTTATGATGCAGCACGTGAATGAGTTGGCAAATTTCACACTGATTGAACCCAAAAATATTGAGTGATGGACCAAGTTGTATGACTTAGGAGTCTCAATTCTCAAATAGGAAAATAGACATTGAAATTAGAACCTACACACACAAAAAAAATCAAAGTAGGGAAGTGTTGTGTTTGGAGAAAAACAACGATTTGAAGACGACGATTAGTGGTAGTCAATGGTTAAGGCGAGTGATGGCTGACATGCTGTTTGAAATCTAGTGAGGGCCAAAGAAAAGTGGCTTTGATGCCATGTAAAAAATGAATAAAAGTAAAAGATGAAGAGAGAGAGAGGAGTGAGTAAAAACAACGAGAGTTACACGGCTATCCTAACTATGGAGAAATTATACACTCATCTGGTGGACCACGTCACTTGTCCACCACGTCACTTGTCCACCATTCCACTAAAAGACTCCCACTTGTTTAAAATTGTTGAGTCAGTAATCAAATTTTTTTTTTTTTTTTTTTTTAATTTCTAACTCAGCAATTTCAAACAGGTGGGAGTCTTTTAGTAGTATGGTGGATCACATTACTTGTCCACCATTAGGACCTTATAATTTCTCCAAACTATGGGAGATCAAAGTTCAACAAATCTAAATTGTTAAATAAGAGCGCGAGACAAAGATGTGGAGGAAGATCAACCCTCACTAGACTTTGAGAGAGAAAGATTGAAAATTAGGTTAAACAAGTTTCTTGAGTAATGGATTAGGCTTTCTTTAATTTTCCGATAATTTTTTCCTTCTTCTTGATGAAATGGTGCTACTCCTCGTGCTAATGCTCTCCTCTCATTGAATATCTAGCATGGTATCTCTTTTTGGACATAATGAAGAGAAGACATTGAGAAAGTAAGTTTAGGCTTAAGAATAAATTGGACATAAGTAGAGATTTCATGCAAGAGAACGTATAGTTCTGCCATGAGGCACATTTTTAGAGATTTTCTTTATTTAGGCTTCTACCTCAACAAAATTTACATTTATATAAAAGTATTAGTTCATTGGATTAACTAGTGGCATAAATGCTTATATTAAGTATCTTTAGTTGTGCATTAATTATTTATAATAAAGGAATTTATATGATAAATTGTATATAAAACACTATTTTTATTTGAGATTACTAATAGGATAAATATATTTATTTTGTTATATTAATTATGTTAAGTGGTGCATTAATTTTTTTATGAGAGGTGGTGCATTAATTATTTAAATATAAATAAATTTTGTGTCATTTTTCTAAAATTTATATGAGAAACAAATTTTTTTTTTTAGAGGAAACGATAGTAAACTTTATTCATTTAATATCATGGTATACAATGGGGAAAGAGAAAAGAGGGTCAAAACAATGGCCTTCTCATTCTCTTTTGCAAATTGCAACACTAGAAAGAGCTAGAACAACACAATTACATCTTAAAAGAAACTAATATATATATATACACACACATTGACAAATTGTTTGTAAATCAGCTTAATATCCTTCAAGATCTAACCAACCACTTCCAAAGAATACAATCTAATCTTGATTACATTGACCTCCATGAACTCCATAGTGTAAGTAGCAGTACGAGACCATAGACGTTGAAGATCAATTCATTTAACTTCTAGAAAAACCTAAACATGCATGACCGGCCTGAAAGAATTCCAATAAGGAGCATGAAGCCAAACGACTTGTGCGAAGGAACAATCTCGCAGCAAATGTATACATGATTCAGTTGGATTAGATGATGATGTCATGTTGTCTTTGGAAGCATCATCAATGGTTGTCAATTTTTTTTTTCTTTTTTTCTTTTTTTATGAACAAATCTAGTTTTCACATAGAAACAAAACTTGGGGACTTTCTTCAGTTGATAAACAACAAAAGTTGTAAAACTACCTTTGGGATCCCAAGCCCATGGTAGTTAAGGCTGAGAATTTTCATGGATTGAATTGGGGTTGAGTACCAACTCTAGTGATGGGAACAATTAATTTGAAATATGATATTCTTACTCAAATTTAATTATTTTAGCAACGTTTGAAACAAGTCCAACAAATAAAAAATATTAACACATAATCAACAAAGTAAAGAATAATTGGACTAAAAAAAATAAAGTAAAGAATAATTGAAGGATATTTGTATTTTGATTTAATCAAAACAACATTTGCAATGAAATTTGCATTCTTGAGTAGGCATGAAACTTGTCTATCTATATCAACCACTATATTAAGTAATTGTCAAATTTATAAATACATATAATATGACTAGATCACTACATCACTCTAATTGTCTTTCTATTATGCTTATAAAACAAAACATGGAAAATTACAAATTTTTGTAGGGAAAATTATTAAAATATTGAAGGAAATTAATAACAAAATACAATATAATAGAAATTAATACAACAATAATCCGATATAATGAGAAGTGTTATTTCAAATCCTTTGAAGTGGTGGAAGCAGAGCATCCAAGATAAGTCAAGGACTTCTTCGCCATCTGGGCTTGAGCCTTCTTCGACTGATGAGTGGCAATCGAAGCCCCTCTCGCCTGATTTTTCTGGCAAGTGAGTACTAGACTAGTAGTTCTACCTAGCAAAGTTGTGAACGAAGAACTCAATATGGACGGTTGGATAATGTGATTTCTAGACTTGGGTGTGGACCTAAGCTTTCTAAGGCTACCACACAAGCTAATGAAGTAATCAACCTAAATGAAGCTTTTGATGATATAAAAATGAAGTTTCTATCTCCAGGCTTTGATGACTGTAAGGACCAACTATTGAAATCTCCATCTCAATATCAATCCCAATTTGTAAGATTGAGTGTCATGCTGTAGTGATTAAAGTTGACTTGATTTTGGATAAATCTGATATTTGCCAATGGACTTAGCACTTGTATGATCGTACAAATATTCTGTTCAAGATTGCATACTACATTTTTTTTGTTGTTGAGGAAATCATATTATTATTCCAGCGTCATGCTGTGGTGTGAAAGTTGTTAATTAATGTCTAATTTTTATAACTTTAATTTTTATTTGTTTACTTAATAGTTCACCCTTTCAACGACCGCATTACATATTTCTTTACAACAAGTTTTGCAATATTCACACATAACCATTACATAAACAAATTGGGAACTAACGGTAATCTTAATCCAATCGGCACAACTAATTGCCCGGACTTCCACTATGTTTGATTTGGAGTTTTGGACAATATGGAGGGAACAAACTATTTTTGTAGGCACCCTATCAAATCAGATCATGTATTTTTTTTTTTTTTTTTTTTGAGGGGGAAGATCATGTATTTTTTATTATGTCGTTCCGTCATGTACATGTATTCAGTGTTAAATTTCGACTGGATCCATGGAATCTGAACAGATCAGATCCAAATCATTGTACAATTGGGGTGACTCAATTGGTAGCTATGTTTGTACAAAATGAAAATAGTGCATAACTAACCACAAAACCATCATTATCAGCCTTGGTAAAATTATGCAAAACCTTCTAAAAATATAGTAATTATGAAAATTTATATGAGCACTATTTATTTTGTATTTAGTTTTATTATTTTTTTTATTTATATATTTTGATGTGAAAAATAATAGATGGTAGTTGTTACCGGTAAAAAAAAAAAAAGATAAATTTTTAAAAATTAAGAAAAATTAATATTTTAATTAAATATAATTTAAAATAATAGATGGTAGTTGGCTATTCTTTTTTAATTTCTCTTTTTTGAAATTAAATCATTTTTATTATTCGTTCATAAAAAAATAATTATTATAATTATTATTTTATCTCACAGTTAACAAAGAATTTATAGAAAATTACAGGATATCACGTGGACTCATGAAGTACTTAAAAAAAACACTCTACCATCAATATCTAAAATTTAATTTACGTATTTATTTGGTAATTTAGAAACTAATTTCACTAATAAAAATGGCCCCGGTAAATTAATCTCAGATTAACATACCCAAAAAAGAAAAAAGAAAAAAAAAAATTTGCATCGTGATTTGAAGAAAACAAATAAAACAAAGTTTGATATTATTATTGCTCTAAAAAAATAAAAAATAAAACAGAATTTTTATTGTTTATTGTGTTTCTTAGCTGAGAGACTAGAGAATGGAGGTAGCAGAATTGGATGAAGCACTCAAAGTGTTGGACGCTTCTCTTTCTCTCATCAAATGGCGCCTCAAATCTCAATCTAGGCGCCGACTTGAAATAGGTCCGTTTTCTATTCACTTCCCTCTTTGTGTTTTTCTTCAAATTCCTTATTACTTTGATAATTTCTTTTTTGCTTTATTTCACCTAAGACATTCATTTTTCTTAGTTATTATATTGTTTTGCTTTCTGGGTTTTTACTAATTTTGTGTCTTTTCCAAATTTGAGGCTCCATTTCGGTTTTGGGGTTTGATATTATTTGTTTGAATAGTGAAATTCACACCTTATTTTGTTTTAGCTCGAAAAATATGGAACCCCATTTAACCCATATGGCATTTTAGTTGAGTGTTACTAAATTATGTTGTGGTGTGACTTTTCCTAATAGTTCAAGT
>JARYZH020002014.1:0-19686 GCA_030021035.2 Notholithocarpus densiflorus | reverse complement strand
GTTAATCTAAGGTATTTTTATCTTGTTTAAATTTCTTTTAGTTTCCTACTTCATTCCAGAGTTTTAGAAGTTTTGTTAGCCTACCACTCAACAGTCATAGGGGATAATTTTTAATTACCAAATGATGTCCTGTTCAATTGGAATGTAAGTTCATATGTGCTTCTATGGATTGCTTGTTAGTAATTCAGTAGAACATGATTCGTAGTTTATTTAAGCCACAACTCTATGTTCTAAATGAAAATTTTTTGGATGAGAAAGATATTGCTGTCAAATTTTTAGTTCTATTAATCGTTAATTGCTTTTAGCAATTATTAAACCAAAATCTCAAATTTCAATGAATAATGAAGATAGGAAGGGAACCCCTTCCATACCAACTTGTTCAAGAAGATTGAGTTCGAAGGTCCAAAATATGCTAAGAAGGATAATCTGCTGATAAAATTGTCAGATGATGCAATTAAACCTCAACCATTTGATGCAGTATCAATCCCAAAGTATGGCCAAATTCAAGATGCAAAAGCAGTTACAAGGCCTTTTGGGCATTTCAGCAATGGTGGTTCCATCACGATGGAGGCCTCTCATGCCAAGGCTCCTCGAAGTTCTACTAGTACTACCTATCAGAAGCGAGTTATTAGAACAGATGGTAGAACACAAATTCCTACTCTTCAGCTACCAAAGTCACCTGAACCGCCGATAAGTGCCAGAAATGAGGTTCAGAATATGATGCAAAGTGAGCTCACTCTTTCTACAGATTTCCAAACACCCAACTTGATTGGTGGCGCAAATGGTAAGGGATCTCAAATAAGGAGATCACTGCGGACAATTGGAAAACTGATTAACGGCTCTGAGAAAAGGTGAGACTAGTTTGTTTAGGGGAAAAAAAGGTTCATTTCTAATAATAGAGAGGAACTCTGGCTGGCACACTATATCATTTCAACATTTCAATGTAAAATTTCAGGAACCAACAGAATTTGATGGAAATCCAGACACCCATCAAAGGTGCTACTAATGTCATCGGTCCCAAGTCACCAGTGAGAGCTAATGCTAGGATTCATAGGAGACAATCACTAACTGGCATTCCAGCGTCAGGGTCTGACAAGTCCCGAAGATCTTCTCTTGGAGGGAAGTCAAATGATTCTAGCAAGTAAACCAATACAAGTGTCATTGCATGAGATTAATATTGGTTACACACTTACACTATCCTTAAACCATATTACAAGCGAAATCTTCTTTGTCTTTATGATCTGAGATCAATGTTGTTTTCTTTTGTAGACACAAGAAAATAGGAATGCTAAGACACCTCCTCCAGTACACCCATCAACAAAGATAAGTAAGAGGTGGCTATAGATTGTATGATGATGCTAGTTGTATGACTGCAGCGGTGCTTTGACTCGAACCATACTGACATTGCTGACATTTGAGTTACAACATACTCCAACATTTGCCTAGAAAGAGAATTTTGCTGTTGGATTGTGTTATCTGACGCGATCAACATGCTGCCCATGTAGAAAGGGAATGAAATGTCTCCTTGCTATTGATCTACTTGATTCTATAGCCCAATTTTGACTGCAAAATGTCTTTGCTTCTTGTTAACCAATTCTTCATCACTTCATGAAAAAATACTGGAACGCTGTATTTTTTTTTTTCAAAATTGACCAATTTGGTTCTTAAAGCTAATTTGGTCCCTAAACAATTGAAAAAAATAACTAATAAGCCTAGTAGTGTTTTGAGACAAAGTTGGCTTTAGAGATCAAATTGAGTTGTTTTAAAATGTCTTGAACTTTGTTGATATTAGCCCAAACCCCAAGTATGCTAATGAAAAAATTACCCTTTTATATATTTTTGGTTTTTTAAGAATCGTTCTTTTTTGTTTTTTTGTGATGGAAAATTATTCATTAAATAGGTTTAATTTTGTATATTTTACAATTGATAATAGTTAATCCGCTTAAACTTCTTGTGATATAATGGTTCTTACTTGAAACATTGATAACAATTTTTTTTTTTAATTGTTTAAGATTTCAATTAAGTTGGATTTTTATTTGCTCAATACTTTCAGAGCCTTCTTGAGGTGAGAGAGAATGTAAAACCTTATATATACACCATCTAATAATTTGCTATATAATTCAAATTTTGAAAATTTCACTGTTAAATTACATGTTTTATATGTTTTTAATGTTCATACTAATTAGAAGTTATTTACTACCCTATATATATATAAATATATATATATATATATATTAAGTTACATCTGATGTAACTTTAAACAATATTACACTACCCAATAACTTGTTATATAATTTATATTTTGAAAATCTCATCGTTGAATTACATGTTTTATATGTTCTTAACGTTTATACCAATTTTCATGTTAATTGGATATTATTTACCATTCCATTCATAAACTCATATTTTATGTATTATTTTAAATTACACAACCTTAAATTTGATCAATTGATTGATAACATGACCATTCATTTTTTATCACCTTGAAATTTTGCAAGCATAGAAAATATATAATGATATTATAATTTAATAGTAAATTTATCAAAATTCGCATTAAATTAAAATTTTTTGAGTGATTTAACCTTGCTTAAAATTTACTGCTATACCATTTTTAGGACACTTTTTTTTACAAATTTTGGAGCTTTTGTTTATATAACGGAGGACCCTGAGAAATTTTTGGGTAGGGGACCCCTTAGTCTTGCCCCTATCCATCTTTTTTATTTCATCCCTAATTGGAATTTGGAATTCCCTAAAGAGCTCTCTCTTCTGTGTTCCTTTTCTTCGATTGCAGAATAACGTTAAGAAACGTTTCAGGTAATTTTAATCTTTCATCTTATCTTTCTGTTTGGTTGCCTAGAAAATTGAGAAGAGACAAAAAGTAGTTTTATATTTACGATTCTTTTTTATCAAACCGTATGCATTGCCCATTAAATTTTATTTTATGCATTTCTTGTTGGTTGCTATGATATTTTTTTGATTGTGCATGAAAATCTAAAATTTATAATATTTAGTAGTTTTTTTTTTTGGGTGGTAGATTAAGATATAAGAAAACATATAATGTAAATGTATATGCTTGTTTAATTTATGGTTGTCTTTAGTATTGTTAAGTTAGATCCTTATTGAATGTGTAAATAAGGTTTCAATGAGGGTTTGATTGCATGTCTTAGCTCCTATTCTTTAATTTGTAAAAATCTGATAAAGATATTGAACTTTTACTGCAAATAGAAGTGTTAAGGAGGTTGGGTTTCCTTGAATTAATCCAAAACACCCTTTCATTTGTCTTGAATAAAGGCTATAGCTATAATTATTATTTAGAAATATCTTTGTGTACAATTGGGAGCAAGAAGAAAGGACAATCCTTAAGCCACACCTGAGGCTCTACATTTTGCTGAGAAAACTTTGCTAGCTCTCTTGAGTTGCGTAGTTACTGCACAACTTGGAATGAAACACAACAAAATAGTGTGCTACATTTGTAAGTGCATTATCATCCCAGCGTCTTCACATTCCATAATCACTCTACTAAATTCCGTGACATGACTCCATTTGCACTATATGTGAGAGAGGAGTAATACACATTCTTTTAATCAACGATGAATCACAAACTCTCTCAGACAATGCAGCAAACACCTCACCTGCTCTATCACGAATCACGGCTACCACACCTCCACTCCCATCTTTGAAGCTCAAACCAGCAACATTTATCTTAAAACAGCTTCAATCAGGAGGTAACCACTTCACTGGATCCAGATTGAAGTGAATATCCTGCTATTTCTGATCAATGAATCATTTTGTCATTTAAACATTCGACACTTTCAAAAGCCACAATAGGGAAGGAAATTGAAAAAAACTTAAACTGGAACCCACATTGTTGCCGAATTGAGAAACAGAGGAACTCAAAACTTGGCAAAGCTGGGAGGTTTTGACCTTGACATTTTGGTACGGATGGTCAACTGCCGAATGGCACTTTAAGGCTTTCAATGCCGATTTGTCCTGCCTTCTCCTCTTACTTCTATCATCCTGCAGCAGCATCTTGATAGTTAAATGCATGTGTTGGGAACTTGTAACTCAAATGGGAAACTCAGATTTGGTTTCATTCATGTATCAAGATCAATTAGTCAATGTTAGTTACAAGTAGTGCATGCAAATTTCACTTCATCAATATTGGCACCTGAACTCGTTGTTTTGCATGTGTTATGTGAGATTTTTTTCATTTTTCATGCTATTCAACTTGCAATTCAGAGCTTGGCACCTGTGCTTGTATTCTCTTTCAAAGGATCTTCCACAAACATTTTATGTGGAATGAGGCTGTACTACATTCTCATGGTTCCATTGTTTCACTTCTTTTCATAATGAAGATTATCTACTTACTTGAATTACAGCCAGAGGTTATTTGGCACAATTAGTTGTTTCTTATCACATTTGAATAGGTATTCTTTTGGGGGAGAAGTTTGGTTTATACTTTATAGTTAATACTTATTTAGATGAAATCAGTTGCTTTTGGCATTTTACATTGTAGATATTGCAAACACATCTCATGGACCCATGCTTTTCTGGTACGTTCATAAATACTTTCTTTCAGCTCATTTGGCTTGTTAATAGTAGTTAGTTGGTTCCCTACAAACATTTACGCTTTCAGCCCTATATGTGAAGCGGCAGCTTTCTCTGTACAGTATTAAAAAAGGCTGTTAAATTTCTTTAGCTGAATTTTGTTAAACCTTTGTATGCTTGTGCAGATGAGCTTGGAGGAGGAGAATACAAAGGCCTCTCTTATACTCACATTAAAGGAGGTAAGAGCTATTATTTGTAGAAGTATGGTGTTGTAATTGTCCTATACAACTTTTGTTTGGTCTGTTGATTCTCTCTCAAACCTACTAATTTCTTAAGAGTACATCTTTGAAGCTCTGCCTGAATTTTAGGCCTGATCTTGTGTAAATGTGAATAATGAGATCTTTATCCCATACACGTCACTCAGTTCTATCCTTTATTTTATTTATTTATTTATTTTTTTTCTGCCAAAAACCTTGGAGCTTAAAACTCTTAATCAGATAATGGCTGTTCACTGCCATTACCCTACTATTGGTGGATTGTGATTTGGCCCACAAAAGGGCTTGATACTGATAGTGGAAGCCTAGCTGCCACTAAAGTAGCATTTGAAGTAGATTTATCTTTCCACGTGAAGTCTTCTTCCGCTAAATTGGATATTCATCTGAAGTCAATTATGATCTCCAGTTAGGAAGTCAATGCAGTCAAATAATATTTTCCCTGAATAATGAGGATACATGACAGAATGTATAGTAAGCAAATCATCTGAAAATCTAAGCTGCACGGACACACCATTTTTGGCGTCGTGTTGGTGTTGGACACGTGTCGGATACCGGAACGGGTACGACTCGCCGGATTATGGTGTCCAGTGAGTGTCTTTTTTTTTTCTTTTTCTTTTTTTTTTTCGCTTCTCCGACACGGCGCCGACACGTCCGACACGCCAGCGGTGAAAAAAAAAAGAAAAAAAAAAAAGGAAATCACAGATTTTGACAGATGGACTTACCAATACCATTGATTTTGTGATATACCCTAAAACAACAAGCCTGAGAAGTCCCGAAACCCATATCTCAAGTTCTCACTTCTCAACCCACCCACCCTCCCTCTGACCTCTGCTCTGCTCGCTGCTGCCGCTGCCCTCTGTCCCTCGGCGGAGCTAGATCGGGCCGATCGGCGAGCTCCATAGACGTCGATGCCGTGCTTGTCCCTTCCGATCTCTCTCTCTCGGCGTTAGGTCCAACCTCTTTAAGCTTCTCTCTGTTTATTTATTTATTTATTTTTTTCAGATATTTGGCCATTTGGTTTGGGTGAATGACTGAATGGGTTACTTAAATACTCACTTATTATAACACGTTTTGTTTTGTTTAAAAAAAAAAAAAAAAATCCTACTTTCACTGTCCCAGTGTCACTGTTACTGTGTTTCTTTACTCAGCCTTTTGTTTTGCCTTATAAATTATAATGTTTATTATGAATTTAGTGATTTTTGTTTTTGTGTGTCCTGCTATAGTTTTATTTATTTATTAAAGTTAAATATTCTAGGTGATTTTACTAAAATGAATACTGAAAGTGAAAAATCAGCTGAGTCAGTTTGATGTTGAACTTGTTATCCTTTTATGGTTTGTACTCTAAACATTTTATGTGTATTATTGTACTACTTTGGGTGTTAGTTTACTTATTTGTAGTTCTTACATAATTTAAATTCTAGACATAAACGTATTTTATGTCTAAAAATATTAAAAAAATATGCCTAAATATAAAATTTAATTAATTATTTAACTGCCATGTCCCTGCCGTGTCGTGTCCTTATTTTTCAAAAATTGCCGTATCCCCGTGTCCGTGTCCGTGTCCGTGCAACATAGCTGAAAATATGGAGAGGTCCTTAAGAGTTTTACTGTCTTGCAACACGGGAAACTAGATTATATGATTTGGTAGTTTATGTATGCCAATATTTCCTCCTACCTTTTTATGCTTTCATGATTTTCTTTTGTGTATGTTGTGGTGGGGGGCTGTGGTCCAACTCTGTCTTTCTTCTTGATGTATTACATTGCATTTCCGTTGTCAACCTTTTGAAGTAAGCTTAGTACTTGAGTCAGCTGAAGCTTCTTGTGTCATTATTACTTAAGTTAAATTGTAACCACACTCTTTTTATAATTTTTATTTGATATTAAACTAGAGCGAAACAACTGGTGTTTTGAAAGGACTGTAATCAATCTAAAATTTTTATTTTTTAAAATGCTATTAGATTGGATGTCTATTGTAGAAAGCCATTCTATCTCTTCAATTTATGATTTGATGGATATGCTTTTATTTGTGTTCTGATTGTATTGATCCCCAGTTGTATATGTCATGTATACTTGGGTGACTCTCTTTTTTAATGTTCAAATAACATTTTTATTACTTATTAAAAAAAAAAAAAAATCGGGCTCAAGTGATAACCTAGTGGTAATGGCCTCCTTTGTGGTGCCCCATTTTTGTGGTTTGAGCCCCACCTCCTCCTCCCCCACTATCTACCTATCAAAAAAAGTATTAATTCCGTGAGAAGAGAGATTGCCGCATTAGTAATATATTTTTTTATGTGTAGGACAATGAAGAATTCGGGAAAGCTTCTTATGATATACTCCTTAAGATAAGTGCCAGCTTGAAAGACTCATCAGCTATTTCTGATGCACCTTATCACAAACTGATTTAGCATGGTAAGTATCTAAATGATTTTACGTCAACATCAGATTTCATACTAATGGTACCTTTAATTACTTGATCCTTTGATGTATCACCAGTTCCACAGCTGCTTTCATCATTAATATCTAATGATTTTACAATAAGCAGATAATGGGCTATCTTTCTGGCTCATCTCCTCAGTTAAAAAGTGGAACAGTGTCTGCTTTGTCAGTATTGGTTTATCAGGATGTAGATATAGTTCTGTCCGTGCCTGATCTTGTCCCCTTACTTTTATCTTTGCTGCATACCAAAGTGGTGGAAGTGATAAAAGTGGGGGGAATGTGCAAAATAACGGTGGAAATAGGATGTATATAGTTAGTTAGGCAACGTTTGAAACAATAAAGGAAAGTAGCATCTCGAGTTTTAGAAACTCGAGATCCATATTAAAACTCGAGATCCATATTAAAACTCGAGTCCCAAAGACTCGCTTTGCGAGTGTTTGGAGACTGAAAATGCCACATAGATCTCGAGTCTTTAAGACTCGAGTTCCATGCAAAAAAAATTTCCCCTATAGTGGCGTTTTTAAGCCTTACAGTGACGTTTTAAAGCCCTATAGCGGCGTTTTCCTTCAAAAAATTTTTTATAAGTGATCACCCCATACCAGGTTTAGGGAGCCTTATAGTGGCGTTTTTAAGCCCTATAGTGACGTTTTAAAGCCCTATAGCGGCGTTTTTCTGCAATTTATGGAACTCGAGTCTTTAAAACTCGATTTTCATGTGGATTTTTTTCCAAATCAGACCCATCCTCTTACAAATCGAGACTTAAAAACTCGAGTTTTATCTTGGAACTCGAGTTTTAGACACTCGAGATGCTAGTTTTCAGTATTGTTTTGAAACGTGACAACTAACTAAATTTTTTTTATATTTATTGTTATTTAGAAAGGGTGTTCGATAAAAGTGAGTGTTATCCTAATTGCTCTTGATTCAGAGTGTTGGTACGATTTTGCTTTCGATGCTAGTTGATTGCATATTTAATGGCAGTTTTGGGCGTTTTGAAAGTACTAGTGTCATGCTTACAAGACAAAGACCTGCACAGTCTTTTGTCTGATGTTGTGTATGAAGTTCAACCATGGTCATTGTCCCCAGAAATCATTTTAGATCAAAGGCACATGCAAATTTGACATTATGCACTTATTTGCCTTATATACATAATAATGAAAATGTATTGGTGTTGGTGTTGGAAATTTTCAACACATGCACGTACATCTTTATTTACAGGTCATTATAATAATGGAGATTTTGATACGGAAGTGAGGTTCTGCAATAGTTGAGTCAGTTACTCCAGAGAAAAATAAGGGTTTTCTGAAGGCCATTTTGGAGGTGATTCTTTCATTTCCTGTTTATGCTCTTTGTTAAATATAATTTATTTTAATTTTAGGGAGGGACTTGATCAATTAATTGGTTGAGAACTCCTTTGAGTTCTGTCTAGGCCCCCAAGTTTGAAATTTATTGACCAGAATAAAATATTTTTGAACTGTGTAATCTCTTCTGAAAATTTTTGGTGATGCAAATATAGCTAGATCATAGGTTCCTTGCCATGGAGGTGTTGTTTTAAATGGTAAATTACTGACACATGGCATTAATAACCCACATGCTTATTCTGCTTTCCAAATATTTTATAATCTTGAGAAAAACATTAGCAATGTAATGTTGCAGCATGTCTTAAGATAGCCTTCCGAAGATTTGCTGTGTGTGTCATGCACAATTAGCATGGCAGAAGTGCGTCTTGTGAGCTCGACTAGGTGGATGACGAAGATGGAGGTGGGGAATATAGTTAAGTGGGATTAGAAGTCTGGAGGAGGTTAAATCATGCCAGAGACATTGTGCATGAAATGAACCCAAGCTAGTGTTTGAAGCTTGGTGTCTGGCTTTGAGCCTTTGTATGGTCTTGTGCATGTGTTGCCTGGAATTCCTTGTGTGTTTGTAAGAAGTGTCATAAACCATAATTCAGCCCCAATGCTGAAAACTTTTTTCTTTTTTTTTTGGGTGGGGGTGTTGTTAAGATATTTTGATTTTGTTATTAAAATTTGACATAGACCAGCTATAGGCTGTTATAGTGTTATTTGATTGTTATCCTTGCATTCTTCTCTTATATTACCCTTTCCTCTATCCTCTACTATCAATTTGGTCTCATAGTGTGTCCTCACCCATTTATTAGATGAAGTCCTCTAGTTGAAGAGACGTAATGACTTTCTTTTCCCCCTTAATGAATGAGCATTATTAGTTTAAACATGGGGAAACTGATGTCCCTCCTGCAGTGGTTTTTCTTTTGGTGGGAGTTCATTTGAAGTGTGTTTGATGAAGAATCATATTAAATATATGATGGAAGATTATGCTGTCTTTGTATATCTTATTGCAGAACCGCCATTGGAAAACAAGTCCCAAGAATCTGGTGCTGGTGATATAGAAATGATGCTTGCAGATTCATTTACAAAGGCTTCTGGATCCATGTACGACTGATCACATTTTATATGCTGATCTGTTCTTTCTTTAGATCTCGCTCTATCCTTTCTTTAGATCTCCATCTCATTACTGTTGGACTTGCTTATTTTGCTTTATTGTTTTTAGGCCGGAGAAGAGGAAACACAAAGCAATGGGTTCTATAACTGAGAAGAATGGTTCAGTAGAACAAAGGAAAAGAAAGAGAGAGAAGAAAATCAATGCCCTTATCCCTAGCTCAAATGAGCGTCACTTGTCATATGGTATTGTTGGTGGTTTAAGAGCAGTTTAAAGTGCTAAGTGCTCTAATAATGCAAAATCACTAAAGAGTCAGTAGAAGGAAAGACAAAAGAAGAGCAATAGGAATCACAACAAAATTATGACAAGTCATGAACAGAGAAAGATGGAGCTGACTAACACTAGCAAGAAAGATGAAGCAATCCATACACCTAGTGCTTCCAAAATAGTCAAACACAAAGGTAGGGATGAAAAGACAGAAGGTTCATAAAGGAGCCATGATGTGCACAAAGTCTGAATAGCAATTGCTTGTCAGAAGCATGAGAATAATTTGGCACACTCTGCTTATACTATTGCCCATTTAACACTTGTTAAATTGTCTGAATAGAAATTGCTTCCTAGTCTAGCTTCTTCTTCAATATAGAGCTCGTTTAACACATGTTTAATATGGGAATAGTTTTTTATAACATATTCATATTTAGAAAATGAACAACCAATAGGATTGGAGCAAGTCCTTGTATAAATACTCAACTTGTAACTCTAATTTCTTTAGTGAATTGTGATGCATTTGCTTGGATCTTTCTCTCGTAGAATTCTATATAATTTTCTCGTAGAATTCTCTCCCTAAATCCCTCTCAATTTCAATTATCTCTCTATCTATCTCTGTCTTTCACTTCTTCAATAATTCCTTATTCTATCTCATTCTCACATTATCTCACAACTAAACCCTACTCTAATTTTTTCATCAAGTTTATTTCTCTAATCTCTAAACAATGAAACACCTAAACCACAAGTTTGATCTTAACAATAACCCTCTTGTACCTAACAGATGCTCTAGATACAACTATCTATACATGCCCCATTGCCACCCTTCTTTCCTCAACAAATTGTAGAAGGAATTGTAGATTTATAAGGAATGTGCTGACTGTTCTGGATTGAATAATATCTTGACTGTGGCCTTATCACAACAAATGGTCTTAGAAGTTTATCTTATAGGTTCCTTTCTTTTTAATTATTTCATGGGAGAAAGTTGTTGGAAAGAGTGGAAAACCTCTTCATTACAATGGTAGCACATTCCACAGGATTATTCCCTACTTCATGATCCAGGGAAGTAATTTTGCACTTGGTAATGGAAGAGGTGGAGAATCAGTCTATGGCTAGAAGCTTGCTGACAAGAACATCAGGATGAAGCATACTAGACAAGGTAGGACTGGTTTCTCCTCAACCCAATTATTTCAGTAATCCTGGTAGTAACATTGTTTTATATATAGATATGTATCTTTTGCACAGGGCTTTTGTCAATGGAAAATGCTTGCCCTGAAACAAATGGTTCACAAATGTCATTTCTTAGAAAATGTTTCTAAAAGGACAACACCTTTTTGTGGTTTTTACTTATTGTTATTGATTATTTTCATTATTGCTGTAGGGTTGGTTGATGTTTTGTTCAAGATTATTGAGAGATATCACTTTCTTCTTTGTTGGTAATGACAATGTAGCTTTCACTTAATTTTCTTAAAGTTACTTATTACATACTAAATTTGCATATTATGTACTCATTTTACCCAAAATTTATTTTCCCATATGGCTGTTCATTGCAGTTTTACACTCCCAATTTTTCTGTTGCTGCCCCTATAGCAGAGACGTTAGTATATCTCTGAACTTGTAAGTGATCTTCCATTTGTTTCTACTTTCTAGGCATGTGATCCTAATGTTAGAGGAACACCTCCCATCTCTTCCATTCCTCCCTCTGCATTGGGAGTTTTGGATGGAGATGGACTCTATGTTCCTCCTGTGAAATAAAGTTTTCATATTCAATAATAAAAAAATAAAAAAAAAAAGAACATAAAACAATCAGTGAATTTTCACAAAAGAAGTCCAATTATGTGATAATTTTTCATACTTTTCAATTGAAACGAAAGTGTGGAATAGAAATTTTATTATATTGTAATACTTGTTAGTACCATGGTAATGTTGGCATTATATATAATTTTTCCTATGTTGAGTCACTGGATTCAACAAAAAGCTAAACTTCTATTTTTTCAACAAAAAGCTAAACTTCTATTTTTACTACCGTATTTGGTTGTACTTCATTTAATTTTCTGATCCTCTTGTACATTCAACACTTATCAACTATCAATGAATCTCTCTTACGGAAATTATCAATTGTCAGTATTTTTTTTCATTGTTGTCCATGCAAAAAAAGTAACTATTTGTGGGTGTCCTAGCACCCTATATGCTTTTCCAAGGAAAAGTGTGGCTTGTAGAGCTCTTGAGGGCATTTTAACACGAATGACCCTCAAATGTCCCACTCTTTGTTGGTCTCCACAAAACTTGATTTTCACTATTAGAGAAGGGGAAAGATGATCCTTTGCCAACTTTAGATCTCCAAAGTCACATCCCTAAGTGGACTTGATTGAAAAAAAAAACTAAACTTCCAACCACCCAATTCACCCTTTTACAGTGGAGAGCAAACCACTCTCTAATCCACCAAGTGTAATTTTTTGGTGTCTTCGACTCCTCCCCATAGAAAGTGCTTTTGAAGTATCTCCAGCTTCTTGGTTACATGAGTATGCATCATAAACGACATAAAATAAATAGGAGTAGAAGACGAAGTGTTTTCTTGTCAAAGTGACCCTCCCTCTTTTGGTCATTTACAGCTTCTTCCATCTTGCAAACCTTTGTTGGAAAGTCTGATTTTGTATCTCATACAAAACACACAGTAGAAGCAACAAACATGGATTTATTTCATTCATGATTGATAACATGCACTATGTAAATTTTAGAATTTAAGAATAAGATAGCATACCTTGGTGCGGTGAAATTCAAAATAAAAGATTAGAAGTACTTGGAAACATTTTTAATTTTCACTCCAATTTCACTTTACGCCCAAGAAGTGTGGTCTCTCAATTAGTTTCTAAGGGAGAATAATTGAGTGGCTTCACTCACACATACACACCATTTCACAATGATGTCTCTCTTTCTCTTAATAAAAAATTATGTATGTTTATCTCTTTATATTTAATTGATTATCTAATTGGGCTGGCCTATTGGGCCTTTCCAATTGGGTTTTAATGTGTGGCTTGGAGTGGGACCAAAATGGACCAATAAGACACTAGCTCCAATGGGTTTTGAGCTTTTCTGTTAACTCTTGACAAGTCCAAAGTTACCATTAATTATATTTGATACCACTATATAAATATAATTGCACTCTAGGCCTTATTAATAAATTATATCCCAAGACTTTATTATACATGCAACCCCTTCATAAAATATTCGTAGTAATACAAAGTCATGAATGTAGATTGCCACTTTGAAGATTACTACATTTTAATCCTTGAGTACTCAGTTTAATCCTTTAAGTTATTCATCATATATTTATGAAATCCAATTTCATAAATATATACTTTAGTAACTCCTTACTAAAGTGATTAGGCCTAACATTTTGAATAACCAAACCCATTAAACTTATTTCAAGGGAATATTTTATATCTCCGTTAAGAGATTATGAATTCCATCTTGAGAATATATGTTCCATCAACACTAAATATGCCTGTCCAACATACTGATGTTTTGATCGTGACTTTAGATCTCACTCCTGATATATCAAAGCAACTTACACTTCATGATCATGTTCATTATTCTCTTAGGATTAAGAGTTCATGTAAATAGAAGTCGTGATATTTATTATTCATTTGACAGTCGTTAGGAGAATAATAAATCTCACAGCGGTCCAGTTCAATATGTCTTAACTCTTAAAACATATTAACACATCAACTAGAAGTTTTCACTTCCATGATCAAGACAAATCATCTTAGTTGATATGTTATAATCTTCGCAGATAAAATGCCCAATTTTATCACCGACTACGAATTAAAATTCTTAGTTTACAAAGAACTTGTGACTTATATCTTCTGTGACTAAATCACATAAATCACATACTATGCATCTCATGGATTATATCATAATGTCCAAATATTCATGTTATCATTATTTTAGATAATAAAAAAACAAATTTATTAATCATAACATTAAGTCATACATAATGTCATGCATAACATCATACAATAGGATTTAAGGGCACTAATCCTAACAACCTTCTCTCCACAATTTCTAAAATTGTTTGTATGATGCTTGTAATATGGATTATAATTTTCATTCTCCTATGTATTTTTTAGAATTGTGCGTGGAATAAAGTTTCTAAAACTTTGTTATGATTAATTCTATTGCCCCTTTTTATGCTTTATTCATTTAATTGTTAAACAGATAAGTGTCAATGAATTTTAGTTCAATTTGCATTTCTTAGAGCATCAACATCACCTCTTGCAAAAGTATGTCATTTTAACACATCAAAAGTCTACTTCATTATTTTAGTACATCATTTTACAATACACATACATCACATGTTCTATTTTTCAATTCCATACACTAAAATAATATTTAGTTAAAACTCATCCCAATACAAAATATTAAAAATTTTACTATTTGTGAGTAGGTCAGAGAGGAGAGAGAGTATAATAAAAAAACTATAAAATTTTATAATTTGTGAACAGTACCGTTCCAAATGGTATTGTTCACCCATGCTAAAACTTTTAAAATTTGAAACATGTGATGTGGGAGCTTTTTTAGCATTTGGTGTGCCAAATGCTCATTCACAATAAGAATGTTAAAAGCTAAAAAAGTTATTTTTTAGCAACTCATTCCAAAAACACATGCTACAACAAAAGTGCTATTGTTAAAAATTTTGACAACTAAAGCTACAATAAAGTGTTTGACACTTTACTGTAGCTCCAAAGTTATAAAAAATATTATTTAAATGTACTGATGGTTGTGATTGTTGTTTATTATGTTGGATATATTATTTTATTGTGTTGTTTATATTATTTTAATTTGTTAAATACTAAAATAAAACCTTTGATGTTGGGTGTATTACAAAATAGGGTGTTAAAATAGATAAAATAGTGTTTTGAGTTGCTAAAAGCTATATATATTAGCAACCTGTCGTGACTTGTGAATGCTCTAAGTGTTTTCAATATACTTTTATTTCAAATCTCCCCTTCCCCACATAATATATATATATATATATATATATATATATAAATTGGTCAACAATAAATAATTTCTGAATGGTTAATGTGTGAAATCTAGTATAACCCTTTTGGATAGAGTATTAAAACAAGGGGACTTGGATTTCACTTTTTAATTTAAATAAGAGTGTAAAATTTTTTTCTATGGGTGAAATTTTATTTGAAATGATTATTATAACTGTAAAATGTTAAATTTGTAACATTACAAGTGTTTTTGTTTGAACATAATTTTGAAAGCTTAAATTATTTTGTGTTGTTAAATTCATATCAACCAACGTATATTGTCAATTATTATTTTAATCCCTTGATTTTAAATCCTTATATCCAAACTCAACCTTTGTTTGTCCGATGTTTTAAAATCATTTTGTTGTTAAAGTTAGAAGAAATAAAGAATGTGCGTGGGGTACCCATCATCAAGTTTGTGTTTGTGGGACAAGCTAAGCCTAAAAGATGCATGTGTTCTCTATGGAACATATTATAATGTATTTTGCTTTATTTTATTATAACTAGTGTGGTTGGAGTGCGCTCTATCTCTTGAGTGAAAAAATTAAGATAGAATTTTTATTTGAAGAAGTATGAAACTATTTAAGAATTTTGATACCTATTTGTTAAAGACAATATCCACTCATTAAAAACTTCTAAAAATAATGATGAATATCAGCATCTTCCAATAATAATCAATTGAGTTTTGCTAAAACCTTGTCACAATATTTAAATTTTCACAACAAATGATATCATATGTTATAATTGAAACTTTTTATCAAATACTTTCAATCATACAAAATGAAAATTTTGTCATTTATACTTTCTTCTTTGTCATTCTACATGAGTCTAGTTTCAATCTTTAGCTTAATTAGTTTTTAATAAACACCCATTTTAAGTAAGAAAAGAAAAAGAAAAAGAAAAAAAAACAAAAGCAAGGAAATAAATATATTAATGTATTAAAAAAAGTTGTCTCTTTCCACACGTACCTTGTCTAGCACGTGCAACCGATCAATTCTATTCGTATTCAAACATTAAAGACAAGCCGGCATGAATTTGCTTTTACAGGCATAATGACAAGCCAGTGCGTAACTATCCTGACCCTGCCATATTTGGTTATATACTTATATTCTATCACCAAACTCCTTGACTTTGGCACACACAGATGCCAACATAGATCTTCCTCAAAAGTAGTAATAATTATAAGACTTTTGTGGTTGCTATTATGACGGATAGAGCAGGAGTAGTTGCAGGAATATGATTTTTTTTTCTATAATTTTAATAGTAATTTTAATAGGATTGCTTGTGAACAGTTAATTATTATTTTTATATAGATTTTTATTTTTATTTTTTATTATCATTTATGCTCTGTCACGTCACGATTGTGGTAAGAAATTGTAGAAAATGTTGTGGTACTAAACTTTTTCATAGAATTGAAAAATACAAAATTTTTGGACAAATATTGATGTCACAAATTGTTAGTTACAGATAAAAAGGTAATATTAATGTTGAGATTTAGGAATGATAAGAGTTTTGTAAACCCAAGCACTTGTTGTACCTAATTAAATTTATTTATTATTATAATATTTGTTGGTTGGTGTTGTTATTGGATTTCGATTTGCAGATGGATTTTATCATAAAACTTTTATGTGGTAATGGGTTTGATAGTTTTGTGGTGTTTATTCTACTGTGGGACGGTGCTTGAATGGTTTTGGGATTTAATGGTAAGTGTGAGGCTTGGCTGTTGGGTTTTGGTGGGTTGAATTTTTGGTACTATGTGCTATTCATCAGCTTGGCCATTTGAGACATAAGATTCTCGAACCGCCTGGAAAGTAAAAATTAAAGACCACCAAAGAAAGTTTGCCTAAGAAAAAACCATTCGTGTGCTGGTGTTTCTTTCACTGTAATTGTGATAGGTTATATATGCAGCTAACCATACATACACACATACAACATAGTGTCAAAGCACATATATATATATTCCCATCATCACATAATCAAAGATAAACTCAAACATACACACATACATAAAGAGTCTCAAAAGCACATACATATATATCCATCATCAGAGAATCAAAGATAAATCCATACATACATACATACATACATAATCCATACGCAATAAAATTAATCTGGGCACTAGGGGATGGAGGTGCCTTCGTAGGGCATAAGAGGAGGAGGAGGGCTCTTCTGCAGTGAGCCTAGCCTTGGTGCAGCGTTGTTACTCTCCAAAGTGCTTGTTGAAGATGGGATATAGGTGCCCGGGTTTGGAGCCGATGGCATGACAGGACCCTTACGAAGCTGTCGGCGTAGCAAATGATCATTGGCAAAGGCCTTATGGCTGATCCATGAAGTAGGGGTGTCGCCAGTGGTGGTGGGAGGATTATTGGACATGAACACAGATATTGGAGGAACTTGGCCTTGCACCAACGATGACCCTAACAACTGGTTTTTCTTCATCAGATTTGGCTCTTCTCCTTGGGGGATCCTCCTAGCTTCATATGAAGCAGGCATGTTAATAAGAAAAAGCGCCACTGTGGCAAGGAGAAGCATTTTTGGAGAAAGAGATGGAGCCATATTGAATCAAAGAGGCTTAAGTAATGGTTGATGAAGAGTTATGAGGGAGCATCTGGTGTATTTATAATGAGAATCATGTAACGCATATACATACACGTTCAAACTTCGTTCACACTATACACTGATAAAAGTAAAAGATGACGGCAAGTTTTGAAAGAATGATGGTGACAAAGTAGTGGTTCTAGACTTCTATTGTAGTATTTTAATTTTAATGATGGAGATTAAAACCTCTTCACCAATAAAGTAAGAATGATGGTGAATGGGAGTGATTCAAGTGAAGTATTTTAATGACTATTAAAAGAAAAGTAGTTGTCAGTATCAAACTGGCTATTATTCTTCATAAAAGATACTCTGACTTTATTGCCATTTTGGGGGTCTAAACTGGTACCTACGCTACCGGTCCAACAAGATAAATCCTAATATGGCCGCTTAAACGTGGTTGATTGAACCCATGATGGAGACCATGTGCCGAAGAAATCCGAAAAGCAGAAAAATCAAAAGAGTTATTTTATTTACCATCACAATAATTTTATAACAAATATTAAGTAGTTGATTATTATTAGTAAAAAAAGTAATGCTATTAAGCTCAGACAAAAACTTATAACAACTTATCACGCATGGACGGAGTTAGGATTTGGAGTTAAGGAGGGTAAATGTATTTTTTTTTTTTTTTTTTTTTTTAACTCCAAAAATAAGCACTCATTTAGAAATTTAGTTTTTATTTTTTTTATTTTTTGGTGTCTTGTGTGTTGTCGGATGTCTGTGGATGTTCACTTAGACTAGTTAGAATTGGCTTAGGAATTTTTTATTTTATTTTATTTTTTGTTTGTCTTATGTGGGTTTGTTTTGGGATGTTGTTTGGGCTTAAGTTTGCTATTGGTAAATTTTGTTATTGAGTTTGTTAAATTTACTTCAGATTTTAGATTAATAAAAATTTTTATAGCCTTTAAAAAAATCAATAATATTATTAAAAGGGACAAATGCATATTTATTAAAACAAATTGCTAAAATTAATATATATACACACTAAAAAAAAAAATTGAAAAAATTTGAGGGTGGGGGCACTGTCCCCCACGTCCAAGTATAGCTCCGTCACTGTTATCATGTATATAAATTTGCAGTAAAAATGTTATTACGGTACCATTACTCTTATTTTATAACATTTTACAATCTCTGGTCCGCCTCTGATCCATTATGTTCAAGTCCCAACTACTGCAGGCTTCTTTTTTAGATCCAATTGAACCACAAAGATTGGATGTTTGCTTCCATAGTCGCTGTATATCTTGAAAAAGAATCATCACTAGTTTAAAAAGTTACACTACTATTTATGTACTCCCAAAAGATAGTGATATGGTACTTTTTTTTTCCCTTATTATAGTCTGAATGATAGATCCAATCATAAAAATTGAGTTATTACTATCAAAATACAATAATATAATATCCGCTCCTTTCATATGAGATTTTTTTTTTGAGGGGATCCTTTCATATGGTATTTGATCTTACTATTTTTTTTTTTTTTTGAGAAATGATCTTACTTATTAAACTAAGATGAAATCTATAATTCATGTGAAACGATGGAATACCACGTCATTAAACTCTAAAAATACCTAATAATTTTTTCTAAAAGTTATCAATCTATATGTATACCCAAACTAAATAAATTAGTCATATTAAATAAAGTACACTAACTTCCATTCACTACATCTCAATAATAATGACATGGTACTCTCTTCTCCCACATGATAATAGATCATTGTAATTACATTTATCGAAGGAATTTATCATTTAATGAAAGAAATGAGTACCATATCATTTTACTTCTTAAATACCTAATAATTTAGTCACACATGTCAGTATTGTTCATGTGTCAAGCTTGGACACTCATACTATTTCATTAAATATTTTAATTTTTTGATGTTCTCCAAAATTTTACAGTAAAACAGAAAGGAAAATGGGTGATGATTTGTTAAGTTACTTAAGTAGGCATTGAATATTTTAGGTAACAAATTTATATATATATATATATATATATTTATAGGAGGTAACAATAAATTGGGATAATATAAAATAAATAAATAAATAAAATTAAAAGATGGCTGATTGCTCATGCT
>JARYZH020002013.1:0-19694 GCA_030021035.2 Notholithocarpus densiflorus | reverse complement strand
TAAAAGGAGCTTTTATATTTATTTATTGTTAGCTTGAGTCAACTACATGATACACTCACAAATTCATTCAAAGGATTAAATGGCAATGCAATTTTATCAATTTATTACAAATTTTGTTTACATTCAAACCAATGTATAACTCAAACAATTTAGGAGACATGGACCAAATATTATAGATTGAAATTTTATTATATCTATTTAAAAAATAGAAACAATTTAAATGAAATTTTAGCTGTTTTTCATAGCCCTCTTCAAGCTTACTTGATCCCTTTTGATGTCAATAACTATAGTTTCCAAAGGTTAAAAGTCTTTTAGCTTAATTTACAACTTTTGATATTTTCAATAAAAATGTTCATGGCTCAAATCCCTAATATATATTTAAACATTTTTTTAATCCACATTCAAGAAATTTCAAAATGTTATTTATCCTTATCCCTTAGCATATCTCTAAAGGATAACTAAAAAATTCAGTAAAAATATTTGAATAAGTTTAGGAATACAATTTTTTCCACAACTTGTTAAGGTGACAGCTTGTGAGTGATAGAAAATAAGTGATGTCAGTAATAGATGCATGGAAAAATGATTATCCACCACTCATAACTTATCATTTCAATAAAGTATGAAAAATACTGTGAATGAAAGATATGTTTATACTCTATATATACTCTATATATGTATTTTGATAGTGAACTATTAACATTGAAGAATTTTTTCATCATGAATTTATGACTATAAATAATTTTTGTCATGCTCAAAACTGTCAGAATTGAAAGGATATTTGCTTAATTGATTTTATTCATTCTTTCTAAACAGGATGTCATTGATTTGTTTTTGTAATTGAAAAAAAAAAAAACTTGTTTGAAAAATACGAGTCAACCCAACCCGACCCGCAACCCGATTGACCCATTTAAAAATGACCCGTTTTGACCTGCAAACCTGACCCGACCCGCTGGTTTTGCCACGTCTATCTATAGCTAAGCAAGTAAGCAAAGTAATGACACAAATTCCAAGGAAGCTCTGTGAAATCCTTGTTGATATATGGTCTTCAAACAAAAGCACTCATAATCTTGGTTGCACGGACACTTCATTTGGAGTGTCATACTTGTATCGTATCCGTGTCATATATGTATCGTAACGGTGTCTTATTTACCGTATCATGTTATAATTTTTCAAAAATTGCTCATGTCACTGTATCGTACCCGTGTCCGTGTCCATGCATCCAGTCATAATTCAAAACAAGGATATAATTGTAGCTTTTGCACAATGCTAAATGAGATAAAACCATTTATCTTTATCACTTCCTCAAAGATAGTAGATTAGTAGTCCATTTTTGTTAGCTATAGCCTTAAGAAGGTTGCCAAGTACTTAATATTAGCAATTAACCTAATCAGTTTAAGGTGGAAAATTTTAGTTTGGGCATGAATCTAGTTAGTGGCGGAGCTTAGATTTCAGTTCAAAGGGGGCAAAAACCTAGAGTTTGAAATTGTAAAAACACCTAGAGATAGAAGGAAAAAAAAAATAGTGATGTCTTTGGAGTTTTAGTGGTATGAACATTAAGTAGTTTTATACTTTTTTTATTATTATGAGTAAAATATGGGATCCACTAATTAAAATAGTGAGAGATATGAACAAATTTCAATAATTCTAGAGTCACAAATTTTTTCATAATTGTTAAGTGGTTAATTGTTAATTAGTAAATAAATAAGAATGTCAAAGATGGGTCCAAATAAAAATAAGTAAAAATTTACTAACTCAATTATTGTGAAAATTATTGTGTTTCTTATAATATAAATAAATTAAATAAAAAATAAAAGGCAGAAGTGCTATGAAAGTGAAAATTTGAGACAAGCCAAAAAAGTTAGAAATTCTTTTGACTTTGATGTGTCCGGATCAAAAATAAAAAAATATAAATATACTTTGATGTAATAGGGAACTTCTTGCTTCCTTTATTACGGTGGCAGGTTATTTTATTTTATTTTGTTTTTTTGAGTAAGAATGTGTTAGTTTTTTACTCCTTTTACTGAGTGTTGTTTAGTTTTTTTTTACTATGTTAATGAATCACAAGGGGCAAACTCTTCACATATGCCTATAGCTATGAAAGTTTTGGAGGAGTCAGAGGGGTCAATTGCCCCCCCCCCCCGCTCCACCCCTGAATCTAGTTCTAGGTTGGCAAGTAATATTTGAACTTAATATTATCACTTAACCATTTTTGTGAGCTGTTAGGTTAATCTACCAGGTTGAGCATGAATCTATCCTTATATTGGAGTGCAATGTGGGTGTTATCTTATATTTGATAAAACTTTTATCATATATATAGTAAATTAGTTAAAAATAGCAAGAGAAAGGGTTGTTAATGAATCATCAATCTTCTAACAAAAATAGGCTTTAATTCTATTTTGTTTTCGAGCATGAGGCAAATTCAAGTTCAAGTTTTTATGTTTAAGGTTCATATATTCGTAATTTTTTATGTTTACATTTGATTCATAAATTTTTTGAATAAGCTCAATTTTGTTTACGACTTTCATAAGCTCATTGACTTTCATTTGTCCAAATATAGGAAAGTGTACTCTGCAAAATCACTATGCACTTTGGTATACAAGTAGTATTTTCCTTTTTTGTGAATTTGTTTCTGCTCCTTCAAAATACAAAGTTCATATACTATATCATGTCAATCATACTGAGGTTGTTGAAGTTTTGCGCAAATAATTTGAGTGTTTTTTTTCCCAAAACAATAACAAAGTTTACCTTTAAATTGGTTTAGAAAAAAAAAAAAAAAAAAAAAATCCAATCCATTAGATGGCAACTCAAACAACCATTTACGCGTTCCTTTGATCTTGTGACTTTTTAATAAGTCATATAACTTGTCCAAATAATTTAATGGATCACGTTATCTAAAAAGCATCAATAGTTGTATAAATCGCCATATAATAGATTGAATGAGATTCCTATTAAACTTGAGTAAAACTTTGTTATAAAAAATCATATCATTAATTTATATAAGATAATAATATAATCACAATTAACATGCATTGAATTTTAAGTTTTCGAATAAATATGAGAAAAAAATTCATGAAGAAGTGGAATTTATATTTATATTTTTTTAGTAGACATTTTAGGGTATAGAAATTAGTAACAACCAAAAGAAACTCTATCTATAATTATAATAACTAGATTTTAAAATAGTTTCAAGAGTCATAGAGCCATAGAATCTGATTTATCTCACTCCAAAAAAAAAAAAAAAATGATTATAGAACATACTATTGCAATTCACTTAACTATGAAAGTATCATCAATACTGCTATTTAAAGGGTTTTCTCAGTTTAGATTCCTTAATTTTTTGTTCAAAAATGGCCCTACACTCCTATGTTTAAGCAAAGACAAAACTAAAGAACAATCCGGTAAAAATACAACTCTAACTTCCACTAAAACGTTGCCTAAAAAATAGGGCCACTCTTATATTGATTTTTAAATTGCTTTATCCACTTATCATTGCACGCGCAAAGCACATGTGATGATAATCTGATCAACTTGCACAAACAAAAATGTATATATTACATTACTTAATGAATTGGATAAAGAAACACAATATAACTAAAATATAACTAAAAGAAACATTATCTGTTGGGTTAAGCAACCAAATACTAAAAACAATTAATGAAATTATTGATTTCTCAAAATAATTTTTTGATTATAAATTTTTATACTAATACTTAATTATTTATTTATTAGATGTATTATTTTTCATGATTTTTTTAACAAATAGTGTGTTTATATATATATATATATATATATATATATATATATAACAAAGAAATTAAGTAGATATCATTTTTTTTAAAGGGACAGTGTACGTGGCTTTGTAAAGCCACAAACCAATTAGCATATTATATATTTCTAATAAAAAAAAAAGGTAGTATATTATATATACATACACTGTTCTCTTATAGTTTTTTGGTTAAACTGTTCTCTTATAGTTGGGATAAGAGGATTTGTATCTGGATGTCTCCTATGAAAATACCCAAAAATACCAATTGAGCTCTGTTCTTTTAATTGTTCTACTTTGTCACTTTCACCTACTTAAAAAGGGTGAAAAAAATTTAGGCATAAATGCACTTTTCGTCCCTATATTTTGCCCCGATTACCATTTTGGTCCCTACATTTTATTTTTACCATATTTAGTCCCTGTGGGGACAAATAACCAAGAGTCACGCATCTTGGGCCGTGGGCTTGGTTCGAGGAGGTCTCATGGGCCGAGCAATGTGGCAGCTATCAAAGCATTCTACTTTCGAAAGATTCGCACATAGGACCGGCGATTCTGTCCGAGGAGGGTATAGTCCTCGGATATAAAATTTTCGGTTCAAGGAAGAATCCCAGTGGCTAAAGTAATCCTCCTGGAATCCCCAATGACAGAAACAAACTCGGTGAGCTTACTGGGAAGGAAAAGATCCCTGAAAATATCTGAAGAAAAGCTGCTACCACCACATTAAATACCCTGCAACTACTTTTCTGACCGCATTTATGTGGAGAAGATCTCTGAACAGTGCTGCCAAGACTATGACCTCTCACAGGGAGGCCAAAGAAAAGATCTGGTGGGATAAGTATCAAGGGGCACCTTAGATGGCTGACAAGTGTAAGGATAGGATGCTTAGAATATGATTATATAATGCCATTCCTCCTCCATTGGAGAGGGATCGGTCTTTTGAAAGGAAAGAGAGAGAAAAACAAAAGAAAAGGAAGAGTAGAACGTGAACAACATAAAAGGATTCCTCCTCGGACCTAAATAAAACAGAATTGTTCCAAGTTATTTCGGTGTGCTTTGGGCCATCTAATCTGCTTTTTAGTTCATTTTTAATAATAGGTAAAGCGAAGCCCTCACCATTCAAATCTGATTCTTAAGCCCACTCTCTACAAATACATATTGCAGTGGACTTATTGGGCCTGGGTCTTGCGTGCTTTGGACTGGGGTGCACCAATTCGTTACCCTACAATTGGCGCCGTCTGTGGGAAGAATTTGTATAATAGTGAGCGCGACGTTTCATCATGGTAGGATCAGGTCCCCACCCACAGGAATCCAGGGGCTCCCATCAACAAGACGCCTTCCACAATCTTGAGCGTAGGAGAGATAGGGAGGGTAGCCCACATACCACACAGACTAGCGGAAGTCATCCGCAAATGGGGAATCACTTTCCTCAGGAGCGAAGTAACAGAGCCATGCAAAGGGAGATCGATGATTTAAAGCGGGAGCTACGCCATGCGCATCGACGACGAGCCCCTTCTAGTTCTGATGTTTCCTCAAATGATGAAGATGATGTTACGTACAAACGCGACCCTAGGACCCCGTCGAGCGAGCCTTTTTCCTATCACGAGGAAAATGTTCATAAGCGAAAGCGTAAGAGCCACCTCTGAAGGGGCTGGAAAATGATGCCATGAGCAAGGCGTTGAATCAAATTTCTAGGTCCCCCTTTACGCATCGCATTGAAAGGGCAGAGCTTCCTCGGCGATTCCATCAGCCCACTTTCACCACTTATTACGGTCGAATGGATCCAGTAGAGCATGTAAGCCAATTTAACCAGAAGATGGCCGTCTATTCTAGGGACGAGGCCTTGATGTGTAAAGTCTTTCCTTCTAGTTTGGGGCCCGTGGCCATGAGGTGGTTCGATGGGTTGAGACCTAATTCCATAAGTTCCTTTAAGGAGCATACGCAGGCTTTTGGTTCTCGTTTTATCACATGCAGTAGGGTGCCTCGCCCTTTGGATTCTTTACTGTCTTTGTCCATGCGGGAGGGGGAAACCCTGAAAACGTACTCGGACAGATATTGGGAGACGTATAACGAAATAGATGGTGATTTTGAGGACGTGGCCATCAGTACTTTTAAGGGCGGCTTGCCTACCGAGCATGGATTAAGGAAGTCTCTCACTGGTAAACCGGTCACCAGTGTGCGTCAGCTTATGGATCGAATAAGCAAATACAAAAGGGTTGAAGAGGACCAGCAGCAAGGAAAGGGTAAAACAAAGATTAACCCTCAGGAGCGTAGGGATTTCAGGTCGGACCGATTTAGTAACAATCGGCCACGGAGAGACTTTGTCGGGCAGTCAGATTCCTCCAACGTCCAAGCTGTCAACGCGGTATTCCGAGAGCCAGTCAGTAAGGTCTTGGAGAAAATTAAGAACGAGCCATTCTTTAAATGGCCGAACAAAATGGCGGGGAACGCGATGAGGCGCAACCAAAGCCTTTATTGTCAATATCACCAAGACCAAGGACATACAACCGAGGACTGCAGGAACTTGTGGGACCACTTAGATCAGCTGGTCCGAGAAGGAAGATTGAAGGACCTGTTGCATTCCAGTAGTCAAGCAGGACAGACTGGGTTCGATTCCAGAAGAGGGGCGTCCTCGGGCCCACCCCTGGGAACGATAAACGTCATTTTCGCTGCCCCCGGAAGAACAGGGTCCTGTCCGTACAGAGTGATGTCTGTGGCTCAGTCGTTCGCCAAGGACAGTAAGCTCGAACCAAAAAGAATCAAGATGGAAACAGAACCAGTCCTGGGTTTTTCGGACGAAGACAAGGTCGGAACTATCCAACCCCACGATGATGCCTTGGTGATTACGCTCAGGATAGGTGGGTATGATGTGAAGAGGGTGCTGGTGGACCAAGGGAGTGCCGTGGAGGTAATGTATCCTGACCTGTTTAGAGGTCTGGGGTTAAGGTCCGAGGACCTAACTGCCTATGACTCCCCCCTGGTCAGCTTCGAGGGAAGAACCGTTATGCCAAAGGGTCAGATCAGGCTACCTGTGCAAACCGGTCTTGAGGTAGTGGATGTCGACTTTATCGTGGTGGATGTTTATTCTCCATATACTGCTATCGTGGCTAGGCCTTGGCTTCACACACTGGGGGCTGTCTCCTCCACTTTGCATCAAAAGGTGAAATACCCTTCCGAGGGTCAGGTCAAAGAGATCGTCGGAAACCAGAACATGGCTAGACAATGCCTGGTAGCGGCCATATCACACCAACCTGAAGCTGAATCGCTGATGGCCGCGGAGGCAAGTTCATAGCAATTAAAATCTCTCGAGTCGCCTATCGAGGAGAACTCTGAGGAGGTGAAATGTGATGATTTAGAGAGGATCATTATAGGGAATGATCTGGAGAAGTATTTCCAAGTGGGGTCCCAGTTGCCGCCTCGCGAGAGGGAAGAGTTGATAGAATTCCTTAAGAGGAACGTCGATGTATTCGCTTGGAGCGCTTACGAGGCACCAGGGGTGGACCCCACCTTTATATGTCACCATTTGAATGTTAATCCATCCATTACCCTGAAAAAGCAACCACCTCGGCGTCCGTCCAAGGAGCATGCCGATGCCGTTGAAGAAGAGGTGAGCAAGCTTAAGCAAGCAGGAGCTATCAAGGAAGTGTTCTACCCTGAATGGCTGGCCAACACGGTGGTGGTAAAGAAAAAGAGTGGCAAGTGGCGAGTGTGCGTAGATTTTACTGATCTACAAAATCCAGATATACAAAATCACAACTCAAACCTAGATTATCTCATCTTTCTGAGAAACCAACACAAAATCAACTTAAACCAAACACAAACCGATCTCCAGCAAGAACACAAACATAAACCCAACAGCAGATCTAGAGCAAACCCACAAATATCAAACCTAGAAAACAAATTAACCCATAAATTTCAGAACTAAAAATTCGAAACAAACAAAGACCATTAGAGCAAGATCCCTTCAAACCCAATCGATCCTTGCAACTTCCCAATACAAACAAACCCACATGAAACTAAGAACCAAAACCCATATAAAATTAAAACCATGACCGAAGATCTGAGATTTTGAACCTGAGAATCCGAGTCTTCGAGTGGAGGTGTCGACGTCTTCGATTTTGGCGTGGTTGGCCGCCTTCACTGGTCCATAAAACTCCATTGTTGAAGTGAGCCCGAGTTTGGGATTCGATCTAGACGAAGTCCCATTCTCAAGCACTCAATCAGTTAAGGAAAAGACAAAGATCAAAGACCCATAAATCCATAAACCCGAACCAACTACCAAAAAACAAACCCAGAAAACTAAAATTCCATAAATGAAAATCGGCTTCTGTAGGAGAGAGAGAGAGAGAACATATGAATGTTCTTTGGGAAGAACTTATTCTTCCAAAAAAATCTAATTAAAAACTTGCATGTGGCATCCAACCCATCTATTAATGCTTGGCAATTGGGAATTAGGAGATGTACCCACGCATGGCAACCATGTGTTTAAATTTATTTATTTATTTTGGGTGTGTTAATATTGATTAACATTGTGGTTGTAAATCGGTTGGGTATTTTGAGTTTGTTAACATTTGGGTATGTGCTGGGTTTACTGATGATATATAGAATTGGATTTGTGTTTTTGTTGTTCTTATTCAAGTTAAATTCAGATCTTAAATCATGTTACTTTTAATTTTTAATTCTGTTTTTATTTTGTTAAATTGAGAAATTATTATTTTAACTCATATTTTTTCTTTCGGATTTTAATTTTGTTTTTTGTTTTTTTTGAATTTGTTAAAATTGATAAATTAAAAAAAATTAATTGGTTGTTGACGTGGCATTTTTAATATTATTTTAATGGCCACGTAGGCGTTCTGAGTGTCAACAGTACACTCCGTTAGCCACGTAGCATATTGCTGTTAGGGCACTGATGGAAAGGACTAAAATGAACGGCGTTTTTTTTAAATAGGGACTAAATATGGTAAAAATAAAATGTAGGGACTAAAATGGTAATTGGGGCAAAATATAGAGACGAAAAGTGCATTTACGCCAAAAATTTATCAGTACACTCATCCGAAACTTGACAATGGACTGTTGCAATCGTACAATCATACCCGAATTTTTCAAGCCGCACATTCCACATTGAAAAATAAATAAATGAATGGTAGAAATTGAATATGGTCCAGACCTCATTTAATGAGTCGATGAACCAAACACTGATCTAAGAAAAGCAATGGCTTAAAAACATAATAAATGGATAGAAAAAAAGGCTATCTGATGCTTAACACAGATCTGAAATTTTTTTCAAGTTTTACTTAATATTTTTTCCTGTTTTTTACTTGATAATTTTTATTCCTATTGACTAATAATTGAACTTAATTAGTACTCTTATTATAGATAAAGAAATAAGCCTTACTGATTAAAATTTTAGAGCCTTCTTATATTTGAGGGCCTTAATTAGATAGATGGTAGCCTAACTCATTTAGGGGATGGAAACGCAATTCATTATTTCGGAATAAGAATGTAGAATCAAAGAAAAAAAATCTTTTGACCCTGTAGACCATCCCCATGGGGGTGGTGAAGGGAGGGCCCCAATTGGTAGGAAAAAAAAAAAAAACCCACAACCCCTTGGGGTTATCTTGCTGGCTATGTGACACATGCATTAGGATCTTCATTTGTTTTTAAACATATATACAACCCATTTTAGCTTTTTGTAAATTTAAAACTATACAATGTCACATATTTTAAAACTAGATATTACTACTATTTATTATTAGAAGGAAAGATAAACGAAGTGCACCTTGCTTTCTAGCATCTATTTGCACTGAATTTTTTGACGTATAGAGAAGGTTAGCTAAGCTGTGATTACCCGAAAAAAAGGGAACAGTTACTGTTCAATTTTTGCTGTCCTTGTTCTGAAGAGGTTACCCCAAAAAAAACAGGTTGTTAAATGAACCAGCAACAGTTTCCATTCCACCCTATGAAACCAAGAGCTACGAATACAAACGAAAAGAGTGCTGAATTCTAGATTTTGCTTAGAAGCCATGGTGACTTCATCAATATCATTTAGGCTATTAGAGGGCCTTGTTGGAATCTCTATAGTCGTTTTGCTTGCCTTCTTGTCTGCACATGTTCATGGTTTGTCATCTTCATCCTTTTTTCAAGAAAGATAATTGTTTTCATGGTAAAAAAAAAATTATGATTTACGTACTTGAAATTAATTTGTAGGTAACAAATTCTTCTTCTTCTTCTTTTTTTAAGTATTTATTTGTACTTTTTGAGTCCTTATTTCCAGCTCAAATAGAATTTTGTAGGTGATCATTTTGAGTACCATGAGATTATATATATGCAGCTTCAATCCCAAGGCGCACTACACTATGTGCTGCTTATTTGAATCAAGATGTACAAAAGTCAAAGTCAGCTCATTGACCAAATTTCTGAGCATTGATAATTAGAGAAACGGTTATGCAGCTCATGGCTTCTGCTCTCTGGCAATGGCAATGGCAATGATTCTGCCTAAAAAATATGAACCACTGATGAACTTCAGTTCATATTATAATAGGGTCTTAACTAGGCCATTAATGCAGCACAGATTAGATGTGCTTGGAATCTTAGATTGATTTGATTCAGCTCTTGATTGTTTGTAGAAAGTTTTCAATTCAAGTGACTTTGATATGTTCTTCTTGGAACCCTGCATTGTGATTTGTGAACATTTCATATTATTTCAACTTATTTTCATTTTAAGTTCATCAAACTGAATAATGATTGTTGTAATAAATGTGACAGCCCGACCTGATTTAAGGGATGCTAATGAACTGTTTATTAAGAAATCTGACTTCCCAAATGATTTTGTGTTTGGAGTCTCCACTGCTGCTGCGCAGGTACATATATACTTGTGATGATACATGACACTAGATCCTCTAAGATTATCAATGGTCATGTTTGTTAATATCAATGACTACGTGTTATTGTTTCTGGTGTAGATTGAAGGATCAGCCAAAGAAGGAGGAAGGGGACCAAGCATATGGGATGAGTTTGCTAAAGATTTCCCAGGTTCGAACAACCTTGATTATGCTTTCTTCATCATGTATGACTAACATATGCATTCCTTTTATAATTATGCGTAATCATGTAGCAAAGTCTAACAACTGGTAATGATATTCTTTTACATTTCAGGAAAAATTGATGGTGGCGGAGATTTGGATACAGCAATTGATTCATATAAGCGATACAAGGTGAGTAAACAAAGTTCTCAAGACCTCTTACCAAGAGACAATAATCTTGAGTGTTATTTGCTCAAGAAATGAAACTAACTGGCATATATCTTTATGGAATAATGCTGGATTATAGGAAGATGTGAAGTTTTTGAAGGACCTTGGAGTGCATTCTTACAGATTTTCCATCTCCTGGACCAGAATTTTGCCTAGTAAGTTCTGTATCTAAATTTTTGTTCTTCAAGAACTTCTTTTTTTTTTTTTCTCTTTTCATTTTTATAAAAAAGTACTGCATGTTCTAAAAATAATTTTATGGTTGTATTATATGGTTTAAAATTGAGTTTGTATCTGTGAAAATGTAGTCAAATCCTGCTAGACTTCTTTTTTTTTTTTTTTTTTTTTTGAGAATGAATCCTGCTAGACTTAGATGCAGTTTCTAAGACTAAAATTTAAAGGGAATGTATGTTAGGTTAACAAACCTGCTTGATCTTGAGGCTCTTTTGCTTGCCTATTCAAAACTCAAGGGCTAATAAATCATGAAAGCCTTTAAATACATATAGTGCTACGTTGATTAAGTTTATTTACCACTGCAGCCTGACATTTTTGTTTAACCACTCTACTTTAAAATTTTCTTGTAGATGGGTCTTTGAGTGGTGGAATAAACCAAGAGGGTATTGATCACTACAACAACCTGATCAATGAATTGCTACTAAATGGTAAGAAGCCATTAGTATTTAAATTACAGGGAATTTCACTCAAAAATTTTCCAAAAAACTGACATGTTCTTCTTACAATCTATGTTCTAATGTAGGCATTACACCTTTTGTGACTATATTTCACTTTGATTCGCCACAAGCCCGGCAAGAGAAGTATGGAGGCTTCTTAAGCCGCTCAATCATGTAAGCACCTTTTTTTCGTTTACATATCTCTACTAGAAGAATTATGGATTTATCAATGTGATTGACTATTAATTATGTTTCCACTTTTTTTTTTTCTTTTTTTCTTTTTCACCAGTGATGACTTCAAGGCCTATAGTGAAATTTGCTACAAAGAATTTGGAGATAGGGTCAAACATTGGATTACAATCAATGAGCCATATATTATCTCTTATTTCGGGTATGATCTTGGGCTTGCTGCACCAGGCAGGTGCTCTCTACCAGGGCCACCTGGTCCATGTCCAGCCGGTAATTCATCTACAGAACCTTACATTGTAGCCCATAACCTTCTCCTTGCCCATGCTGCAGCTGCTAGGCTCTACAAAAACAAGTTCCAGGTGAGACACATTCTCCATGACTTAATATTATAATGATTTGATCTATTTATTTTCTCTTTTAAGACTATCTTTATTAGGTGTTTTGTTAACTGTAACATTTCAGGAAACACAAGGAGGACAAATTGGAATTAGTATTGTGGGACAATATTTTGAGCCTTATTCAGAATCATCAGAGGATAAAGCTGCAGCAAAAAGAGCTCTTGACTTCAATTTAGGATGGTTAGTAAAGCACCTCAGGCACAATCCGTACAGAGTTTTGTTACTTTAACATTGTTATGGCATTCAATACATGCATGAAATGGCTCAACTTAATTGACCTATCAAATACTGAAAAGGGTAGGAAATGGATCCTCCTTGGAAGGGGATCAAAACCTAATAAACTACTTCAAATGAATCCATGAATCCATTTTATAGTTCATATTAAATTCTACAAATCTAAAGATGAATAAAATGTCACGTTATATAAAATTTTAAATGGTATGACACTTTGTTCACCGTCAGATCCAAGAAATAAAACCTTAAGCACGAACTTGACTCTCTGCATTCCTAGTGAAATGGAGAGGATCATGTACCACTATTCATTGAGAAGTAGGCAATTTACAATTCCATTAGAAGTTAATATAACATAAAACTATGATTCATGTCTTGCAGAGTTTAAGATATGTAGTGATTTAGCGATTTTTCCTGTGTAACACTAAATCAAAAAGAAAGTTGATTGTAATGTTTCTTATCATCAGGTTCATGGAACCATTAGTGTTTGGCCATTACCCAAGCATCATGAGAAGTTTGGTGAAGGACAGGCTGCCCACTTTCACAAAAGAAGAGGAAAAATTGGTTAAGGGGTCTTTTGATTTTATTGGCATCAATTATTATACTTCAAGATATGCTAAAAAAAAAGAAAAAAGAAAAAAAAAAGAAGATATGCTAAAAACCTCCAACCAGATCCAATGCAACACCTGAATACAGTACTGACTACTTAACAAATACCACAGGGAAACTTATACACTACCACATGTAAACTTAATAATACTATGATGTTAAGAAGACTACTCAATGGTGATCTTGCTCATTTTGTGATTATTGCAGCTTATAAAGATGGAGTTCCTATTGGTCCTTTGGTAAGAAAATCATTATTTGAAACATTCCTCTGAGATAGTGTCACAAAGAATTAACAGTTTATAGGTCATCATTAATTGAACAAAACTAGGCTCAATCTGTCAATCATTGTTAATTTCCATTTTGAATTGCATATATTTGCTAATAACGCTTAAATTTCTTGAATTGCAGGCATCTGGAAACTCTTTTATTTACATTTATCCGATAGGGCTACAGAAACTTTTGGAGTTTATGAATCTTGAGTACCATAGTCCCACAATATACATTACTGAAAATGGTTGTAGCTTGTTAGTTGTTTCATGTGATTTCCCCTATATATATTTATATACTCATTGTGATATTAATAATATCTGGTTGATTTTTCTGTATAGGAATTACTGAAAAAAGGGACGATAGCCTTGAAGTTACTGAAGCACTAAAGGATCCATATCGAATCAACAATATTCTCCAACATCTTCGTAAGATCCATGCTGCAATGCAGTAAGTCATTAACCTTAGTTAATTTGCAACAATAAGAACCTCAATATCCTGTGTGCTTGCGTTGATGTTTTAGTATACTTTTTGTTAGACCTATTAGGACTAAGCCTAAGTCTTAGTATGATTAGCTTACTTCGTACAAACGTCTATTTGTTTTATATCAAAATTTTCATTTTTGCAGGAATGGTGTGAATGTTAAAGGATACTTCTACCGTTCTCTATTCGATGACTTTGAATGGGGGGACGGCTACCGTTTGAGATTTGGGCTTTACTCCATTGATTTCAAGGACAACTTGAAGTGCATTCCCAAACAGTCAGCTTTGTGGTACAAGGATTTCATCCTTAATTGCAACAACACCAAAGCTTAGGAAAATGTATCTTGTGCATTGCCGCATTGGATATATATTTATATATATGCATCATCTCTCTTACATAGTTATAGAGTCTAGGAAAATTATTAGGTACTCCCGGAGTACCATAAATGCGTAGTTCCCCCACTCATATGAATGGTGGGTCCCACCATGAATTTAATTAGTGGGATCCACCATTCATGTGAGAGGAGGGAGTACGCATTTATAATACTCCGGGAGTACACAATAATTTTCCGTGAGTCTATATGTTGTCAGATAAGTGATGTATATATTCAATGTAGGAAATCATTATTGAAAGCTTAGATATTGGTTAATTGCACCCCAATTTTCTTGCATTGAATTGCCTATGAATGCAGCAAGCTTGGATATATCATAAATTTTATTATATAAGTTGATGTGTCAGTTACAAATCACAAAAAAAAAAAAAAAAAAAAAAATTGTGTTGTTGAAGTGTATTTAATCATATTTATTACTATGTCAATTTATAAACCTTTGGTAATAAAGCAAAAAGTACTTTTAGCATATTCCAAGTTCAATTCATTCTTGTCATATTGTTCTTATAATTTATTTTATAATATTCTATGTGAAAGTATTATTTATATGGATGAAGAAACGAACCAAGGAAAAAAATATGTCTATGATCATGTTCCAAGGTAACGAAACCTGGAGGCAACACATAGTAGACAAAGGATGCTAATGGGCTAGCAAAGTTTAGATTACCATTTGGGCCTGATGCAAAACCAGCAAAACAACTTTAAATTACATTTAAAAACAAACAAACAAACTTTTCTTTTTTATCAAATCTCAGTTTGGAAAGTGAATTGTGTGAAAACTTTCAAACTTGATTTTCTTGATCAGATATCCACCTTCAATGCCTAAAAAGCAACAAATGGATTAAAATTAGAAACTTAAACATGCTAAAATTCCTTTATATATATATATATATATATATGCTACATTTAAATCTAAATTTTATTATGGGTTCTAGTTAGCGGTAAAGTCTCTGATGATTGAATAAGAGATTTGAAGTTTAGTTCCCGTTTGCACAAAAAATTGATTGATGTCTTGGTCTGATGATAAAAAACTATAATTTCATCAGAAGTGAAAATGTTAAAGTTATTACAAATTTTACTATAAAAAAAATTTACAAATTGAAGTGGTAAAGAATGTTATAAGTATTCAAGTTAGGAATGAACAAATGAAGAAGACATTATAGTGATGGTTTTTTATTTTTTTGAGATCCATTGCTTTCAAGTTAGAGAAATTAGGAAAAAAAATGACCACCATATATTTCTGCATAATTGAATGACCCACATCTTACATGCCTGATAAAAGAAAATGACCTTTCTCTAATCTTAAATTGAGAAAACCGAAGGGTAGGTGAAGAAAAATATTAGGCTTAAGTCTTAACTTACTTTTTAAACCATATAGGTTCGAGTATGTTTTATTTAAACCTTAAACTTTTAAATTGTTTCATTTAAATGTCAAAGTTTTTAAAATGCTTCATTTGATCCTATAGTTTCAAATAGTTTTATTTAAACCTTAGAGTTTTGGTAATTTTCATTTAAAATTCAATATTTGAAATAAGTTTCACTTAAACTAACGAGCCATGTCATGTTTAATGGTGTTAACCAAAAAAAAAAAAAAATAGTGATTAAAGGTTTAAATGAGGAGTAAGACTTAGGTACACTACCTAGAGCATCAACATCAATATTTCTAAAATTTTCTGTTTATTTTACACATAAGAGCCTACTTTTCTATTTTGCACTATTATTTTATAAAATACCTACGTCACTCCATCTATTATACTCAGTATCTTATTTAAATAATATTTTTTATTCTTTTGTTTATTATTATTTTATTAACATTATCCCCCATTAAAGTCTCTCCATCTCTCTTTCTTTCATGTCTCTCCATCCTTCCTCAACTCTCTGCCTCACTCATATCCCAAACCCACACACTCTCACTCATGGAGGCGAGGAGATCCGACGAAAACGGCGGCAAAGATAATGGCGGTGGATCAGACAATAATGACGGCAACTCTGAGGTAGATCGGCGGCAACTCCGACGATCCTGTTGGGTTTTTGTAATGGGTTTTTGTTGGGTTTTTGTAATGGGTTTTGTTTTGATTTGTTTTTGGTTTGGATTGATTTTGAGTTGGGTTTGGGATGGGTTTTCCGGTGGGTTTGGGTTGATTTTAAGTTGGGTTCGGGATGGGTTGTTCGACGGGTTTGGATTGATTTTGAGTTGAGTTTGAGATTAATTTTCAATGGTTGGGTTGATTTTGGGTCGATTTTGTGTTTGGATTTTCAACCGTTGAAGTGGGTTGTGGTGGTGGAGGTTGGTAGTGCTGGGTTGAGGTGGTGCTGGTGGTGGTTGGGTGGTGCTGGTGGTGGTTGGTGATTGGGTCTTCATCTTCTTCTTCACGTTGAAGAGACTGGGGAAAGGGAGAGAGAGATTGACGAGAGTATGTGGGGGAAGAGGACTGATGAGAGCAGAGGTGTGAGAAAAAATTAATAAAATAGGAATATACACATCTTTCTATGATTACTGTAGCAAATGTGTATATTTGTACAACAATAGTCGGACTGATGCAGAGCAGATTTAGGAAATATTGTGTAAATTTTGCATCTTTTTCTATTTTGCACAATTTTGCACCCACTGATGTGAGCTATGAAGCACGGGTGCTGGTGAAGGACTCGGCAATTTTTGAAAAAGGTGGGTGCAGGTGCGGCAGGACTCGGCGATTAAAAAATTATTAAAAATATTTTTATTTATATTTTTAATATATTGCTAAGCATACTTTTTCACCTTATATAAACATAATACCAAATTTAAGAGCAATAGTAAATAATAACTAAAACATGATGTTCATAAATTAAAAGAAACTATTCACAAATCAAACCCAAGTTCACATATTCACAAATCACAGATTCACAAATTACTAATAACTATTAACTAAATAAAACTAAGATTGAAAAGAAACGAAGATTCACAAATCACAGATTCACGGTTCACAAATCACAAATCACAAATCAAACTAAGATTGAAAGCTTTATATCAATGATTTAATACCTGAGTTGAGAATGTTTGGACGAAGTGAAGAATGTTTGGACGAAGTGAAGCCGAGCATAGAGAAGAGAGCACATCGCAGAGAGCACAGAGAAGAGAGACGAGTGACGGAGTGAGAGAGAGTGTTTGGACGAAGTGAGAATGCGTGAGAGAGTTTTAGGGTTTGTCATTAAGTTCAAACGGTGCGTTCTGCACCTTTTTTTTTTTTTTTTTTTTGAATTTCGGCCATTTCGGCGGTTTCCGCTTGAATCGGCCATTTCGGCGATTTCGCCCAATACGGCCCGAGTCAGGCGAATCAGCCCGATTCAGCGCGAATCGGCCCGAGTCCAAGCCGCGTCGGCGTGAGTTAGGGGAAAAAAAAATTTGACATGTGGCAGGACGCGGCACCGACGCGCGGTCTGCGGCGTCCCTCGCGCGTCGCCGCATCGGACGAAGGTGCGGCTCCTCTGGCGCCGCGTCCGTGCATCCCAGGATGTGAGTGCTCTTAGATGCTGTTCTTTAGGTTCCCCTTTTAAGATTCTGTCATGTGGATTTTTTTTCATGGGATGAAAATGTATTTTTTAGTTAAGCAGCCACATGACTGAATCTTAAGAGAGGAACTTAAAGAACAACAACTAAGATACTGTTCTTAAGTTTTGTCCTTAAATGAGACATCTTTAAAAACTTTAAGTTTTTTTTTTTTTTTTTTGAGAATTTTCTTTCAAGACTTAACATTTTGAAATTTCAAGGTTTAAATGAAACATACCCAAAATTTTAAGATTTAAAAAGTAATTTATCAAAAAATTTAAAGAGAGATGGAAGATTTGTTGAGAAAAATATAGAAAATAATAAATGTAAAGTTTTTTTTTTTTCTTAAAGAAAAAAGACATTGCAGATTTTATTAATCATGGCAAACTTCCATGTTCACTATCAACAGGGAAGTCCTCAATCTAAGCTATAAACTCAGGAGGAAATTTCGCCCGTCTAGCTAAGGAATGAGTTGCTACATTACCTGGTCTTCTTACATGTGAAAACTGGAGCCATTGAAATTCAGTAGCTAGAAACAGAGCATCCTGTATAAGATAACCAAAAGGAGTAGTAAAACATTTTTTCACCATGGTTCTCTATAGCTAGACATGGCAATACGGGTCAGAATTTTCTGACCCGACCCGACTCGAAGCAAAACGGGTTGACTCATGACCCAACCCGATTTTTTTGCGGGTCAACCCGATCCGAATAACCCGTGATCCGACCCGTTAAAAAAATTCGCTAAAAAAATATTTAAGTTACGTCTTGATATTAGGTGCATAAAGCACAAAGTACCAAAACTAATAATCAATATATTATAGATATAAAGTTATAAACAATTAAGCTTCAGTGCTTCACAAACATGACATGAGACATGAGACAAGACAACACGTTACACAAGGCTGTCAAGACTCAAGTCAACCATTAAAAAAAAAAAAATCTCATTCAATACTAGGCCTAGCTGTAGTCGGCCAATGGCCTCCTTTAAGTCTTGTTGGTCCCGTCATTGATGTGACCAATTTTAGTTTCTAAAGAGTTACTGTTCAATGGTGCATAAAAATAAGTCTTATGTTCATTAAAGCGCTAATTTGGATTGAAGGGTAGAGGAGTAAAGTAGTGTTAGCTGAAAATTAGTAATTTTCAGCTAACAGTACTACTCTACTCCTCAGTCCTCTCTATACCCCTCAATCCAAACAACAGTGTCGCTTGAATGGTTGAACCCCTTAGCCCATTTATTGATAGGACAAAACTTAGATACAGTACTTTAGGTGCTGTTCCTTAACTTCCCCTCTTAACATTCAGCCATATGGCTACTTAACTAAAAAATACACTTCCATCCCATAAAAAAAAATCCACATGGCAGAATCTTGAAGGAGGAACCTAAGGAATAGTACCTAAGTACTGTACCTAAGTCTCGCTTTTATTGATATGACCATTATAGTTTTCAAAGAGTTACTATTTCTTTTGTGGTACGTAAAAGGAGCTTTTATATTTATTTATTGTTAGCTTGAGTCAACTACATGATACACTCACAAATTCATTCAAAGGATTAAATGGCAATGCAATTTTATCAATTTATTACAAATTTTGTTTACATTCAAACCAATGTATAACTCAAACAATTTAGGAGACATGGACCAAATATTATAGATTGAAATTTTATTATATCTATTTAAAAAATAGAAACAATTTAAATGAAATTTTAGCTGTTTTTCATAGCCCTCTTCAAGCTTACTTGATCCCTTTTGATGTCAATAACTATAGTTTCCAAAGGTTAAAAGTCTTTTAGCTTAATTTACAACTTTTGATATTTTCAATAAAAATGTTCATGGCTCAAATCCCTAATATATATTTAAACATTTTTTTAATCCACATTCAAGAAATTTCAAAATGTTATTTATCCTTATCCCTTAGCATATCTCTAA
>JARYZH020002012.1:0-19738 GCA_030021035.2 Notholithocarpus densiflorus | reverse complement strand
ATTTAGTCAACAGTTTTCATATTTTTTATTTATCTGTTAAGATTTTATTTTTATTTTTATTTATAATTTGGATGATTAGATCTTAATGTGTGTGTGTGTGTATAATTTGTATATATGTATGTATGTATATTAAATTTTAAATAAACAATAATCAAATTGTTTTAAATTATAACACTATGAGAACATAAATTTTTTGCTTATTATATTGCTTGAAAACATGTCCAAAATTTTAAAAAAAAATTAAATACTTAATTAGTTGGTTTTTGATTATATTTTATAAAATTATCCTCAGGTAACATAAGTTTGTTACTAAATTGGAATATCATAAAAAAATTATTTAACATGTTCGACATTATTTTAGTCCCATAATTTTCATGTAAATCCATATTATACCCACACGTATATCTATTAATGCTTTTTTTTTTTTTTTTTTCATTTCCTTTTTTTAATGCTGATTTTGTGAAACGTTTTTTAAAACTTCAAGCAAATGAAAATGCGTACATTTTCTATACTATATATATTTTATCATGTATATTACTAGCTATGCTTAGTCATTTATGTTAGATGTTACCCATGAAGCTTAATGTTATGCAGATTTTATGTCTTTATGTTTTTATTTAGCTTGCCTTTTCAGCTAGTTGGAAAATACCCTGGAAGTTAGCATGTTGTTTGAATTTTTAAAGATTTATGTTTTCTGGTTTCTATTATGTTTACTTGTATTTTCTTGTCTTTTAAAGCTTGGTATCATGTTTCTGAGGTATCTTTTTGAGAATTATTGGTCTTTATTCTGTGTGTGTGTGTGTTTTTCTTGAAAGATTTGTAATTTTTGTTTGTTCTTTCCTTTTTCCCAGATTAGTTGAACCAAGGGACGTTGTGTTTGAATGTGGTCCAAGATGTGGCTGTGGAACTAGTTGCCTAAATCGTACATCTCAGCGGGGACTGAAGTACCAACTTGAGGTCATATAATTAAAATCAAATAGTAACGTAGTGTTTTCTGGTATATCGCTTATGTAACAGATGATAAATCATTTTTCTTTGAACAGGTCTATCATACCAAGGATAAAGGCTGGGCTGTTAGGTCTAGAGACTTGATTCCTTCTGGTGCACCAGTTTGTGAATACATTGGAATTCTCAGGAAGAGTGATGAATTAGACAATGTCTCAGGGAATGACTATATATTTGACATTGATTGCTGGCAAACAATGAATGGGATAGGAGGGAGAGAGGTACGAATATAAAAATGCATGAATTCAAATTTGAGGCTGTGTGTCATCTGTACTGTTTTGTTAAGGTGCATTAAACTGCTTAAATATAGGAAGTCTGCTCCTTGCAAATTTTAATTCCCCCTGTTGCGGCAGCTTTATACTGCTTTGTTGTCTAGTGGGTGATAGACAAACTTTCGCTAAATTGTCTTTAATCTTTATACTTATAAGGGAAATAGTATAAGGTTGCTCTATAATTAAATAGAATGACAACAATTATTCTCTCTGTCTGTCTGTCTGTCTCTCTACTATTTCCCTTATATTTTCTTTCTTTAGCAAAAAAAAAAAAAGGGGAATAAATTGTTGCCAATTCTATATGATTGTTAGCAATCTTATACAGAAACCATGTAAGATCACTCTTAATCTAATTTCAAAATATTCCTCTGTTTTTTATTTTACTTTTTTTTTTAATTTTTTAATTTTTTGCAGAGGCGATTACGTGATGTATCTATACCTTCAAGCAATCATGCTAAGGAAAGAAATGACCATATATCAGAAACTGGGCCTGAGTTTTGTATAGATGCAGGATTATATGGTAATGTTGCCAGATTTATTAATCATAGTTGTGAGCCTAACCTCTTTGTTCAGTGTGTTTTGAGTTCCCACCATGATGTGAGACTTGCGCGAGTGGTGTTATTTGCTGCAGATAACATACTTCCTATGCAGGTAAAGCTTTGTTGAGCTTCATTTATACTTCCCCCTACCCCCATTCTTTTTTATTCCTCCAAAAGCATAATGGAAGTGTGAATTCAGATAATTCCTGCTTTGATTTGCACGGACATTGAGGTTTGTCTTCAGTGTTTTCTTTCAGTAGCTTGAATGAAGCCCTTAAAATTTGATAAGGGATTGCAAATTTTATTAGCATCTGCTAGGAAGCACACTGTAACTATGGTGTTAACCAATATATATGAATACAATTACTGAAAGGTCAATCGCTCTAATAAGGTCTGTGATAATATCATAACTATAAACCTTTCATACATGAGGGTTGCAACATTTTTTTCTTATGTTATCCTAATGCAATATCTACTTTGGAGAGGATTTATTTGCGTTTCTCTTGTATGCACTTGGATTCATGTTTTGTTAATAATACTCTTTGTATTCATAAAAAAGAATATACTTTGGAGAGGATTGATGAAGAGGCTTGCAAACATATGTAAAAGAAAAATGGGGGGCCTCCTTTTTGTGTGGCCAGTGATATTGTCCTTATTCGTAACAGACGCTATTTTAAATGCCATCAGTCAATAATCAATATGTCCACCTCCAGAATTAATAGTATAACCTTTCTATAACTAATTCAGTAAAATATTATAGAAATATTAAGAAAGTGTACTAATGAGGTAATGAATGATGAAATGTGTCTGAGTAGCAAGTTACCCATTCTGCTGGCATTAGTCTTGTTCACCATCACATTATTTTGTCTGTTGTGCCAGATGTGGGTAATGGAAGTTTTGTTTTGGCTAGTATTCTTACTTCACTGGTTTGTTTGTCCAGCTAATAATCTTTAGATATTACATATCTGGGACTGGATTTTTGAACCCAACCCTTAGGTTGAACTTTTTCTTAAAAATGTTTAGCTTTTAATAATCAGCTTCTTCTGTGGAATAATAACAGTGTTTAATGTTACAAGCAGGAGCTCACTTATGACTATGGATACGAACTTGATAGCGTTACTGGTCCTGATGGAAAGATAAAGGAGTTGCCATGCTACTGTGGTACAGCTGACTGTCGTAAGCGTTTGTACTAGGCGGTTAAAGCTTCTGCATTGGATTCTTTCTTGTACTGGTTCCCCACCCTTCTGTAAGTAGTATCTGCAATTCAAGTGTGGATGTAAATTTCCTTACACTTTTTTTACTTCTATGTTATTTTATTTATTTATATTATTTATTTTGTGTTGGGAGTGTGCTGGCTGAAATTCATTTGTCTGATACGGGTCTCTTCTTTCATCTGAAAATTAAATAGTAGAATTGTATTGGTATTTTATTTTCTCACTTACATTACAGTTATTTGATGCCCTTATGGTAATTTAATGGTTGTGAATGACATTGTAATTCTAGAAGAAAATTTGTATCATTCTATTCATTTTGGTTTTGATAGTGGCAAAATTATTGGTAATTATTTCTTTACTACTACCATATTATTTTGGATTTACTATTGATTTTGAGTAAGTAGGCTGCCTGGAGAAGTTATTGTATAGGGTAAGTCTAGAGTTACTCCCAAGTACACATCAAAATCCACAACATGCATAAGTGACACTTTGTGATTGGTGCACCTAATTTTTTTTTTTTTTTTTTTTTTTTTTCAGTAAGTACCTGTGATTGTCCCATGTATTAGTGTTGAAATCCAATCACAACTCCCTAGCATGTTGTGACATTGTGAAATTGTTTGTTTCCGATATTGAGTATTATTTTTCTTTGTGGAACAGGAAAATCCTACCAAAGATTTCTGTATATGATACCAGGCTCCTTAGTGTGGCATTTTTTGGCTGAATAATGCTACCTTTTTAAAGAAGACAAACACAGTCACAAAAGGATGGGCTCCCATCTCCTTTGCCGCAGCCCTGGAATACAGAGGGCACCAAGAAAATGGGGATCCTTCCATAAATAAAAAAAGAAAAGAAAAAAAGGCGTAATTGGCCAAAGGATGGGCAAAAAATTAGGCTTCCCCCTAATGTTAGTATTTTAAATTTTAATTGGCTGATATCTGTGACAGTGTATTTAGATTAAAAGATGCAAATTCCTTGTTGAAAAAAATAAAAAATAAAAATAAAGGCCGTGATTATTTTGAAAATTTCCAACTTGAAGAAGCCTGCTCAAGCAAGCTCTTTTGGGGGATAAAAATTTAGGGTATATTTGGTATACTAAATGAGAATTACAACATGAATTGTAATATTTATTGTTAGGAATAAAATATGTTGTAATGGAATAACTAAACTTATTCATAAGTTTGGTTGTGAGTTGTAATATTAAAATAAAATTTAAGATTTATTTTAAGAAATATTTTACTCATACAATTATATTTCTATAAAAATAATATTTTTTAAATTTGAGAGAGAGAGAAAGAGAGAGGAGTTATTTTTTATGATTTTTATTTTTATTTTTATAATTGATACATGTATATGGAAACTTTGCTTATTTGAAAATATATTAATGAGAGTGTAAAGTGGTGGGCCTTGTTTGAAGTGTTGGGCTGCTTCCTGCTGCGCTAGATCCAAGTTTTCTGGATAAGGGAGTTGGGACCGGTCCAACTGTAACTCAATTTGGTCCGGCTTGTGCGCAGACTATGCCTTGCTTGCCAGGAACACGTTTGCGGCAGGCAGAGCTGTTTCGGATAAATTGCGGCAGACAGACGTGGTAATAATAACAAAATAAAGTTTCTGACTACTTAATAGAAAATGACTAAATAGTCCCTACTCAAGAGGCATCATAGTAATAATACTTTTTTTTACAAAAAGGAACAAAAGGAGCAAATGGTAATATATGCGGACTAATCAGAAGATAAGGAGGTCAAATTAAGTTTGGTCCGCAGGAGCAAAACCAGAGAGGAAAGTATGTTTCTTCTCAACACAATTAATCTCCTAGGTAAGTCCTGCCGTGGAAATTAACTACCCTGAGGGAAACGGACCTGAATGGTTGATGCGCAAGGGACTCCTTTTAGTTTTGACAAAGGGCAGGATTTTGTGAGGGAGAGAGGGAATCAATCTATTGGTGCATGTCTGCCACGCTAACTCTCTATCTATTTTTTTTTTTGGTTTTTCTCTTTTCCTTTCTTCCCTTCCCACTCGTTTCTTTTCTGTTTCCTGGTGTTCTTTTTTGAATTTCAATTTCTTAGTTATGGTTTCCCCCCTCCTGTTGTTGTTGTTGTTCACGGCAAGGGTCTCTCTTTATAGTGCCTGTCGTGACTCGATTTTACTGTTTTAGCGCTTAACCATCTTTGTCTGGTCTGGGTATACTTGCCGACCACCACTGGTCCGTCTGTATGCCACCTTCCATCACCAGACAAAGAAGGGTATTTTATTTGTTTGTCTGCCGTGGCACCCTTTCTTGCTACGGTCTGGGTTCTTTCTCTCTCCCTATCCCTCATGGCATGCACCTAGTGGTTCCAACTCAGCTTGCTTCTTTTGGGTAGTATGTCATCCCAGCAGGACACTTCCCCCAAAAAGAGCCTGAGCAGGAACCTCAAAATAGATTTTTCCCCTCTCCCCACCACCAATCCATGCCTTCTTACCTCTGACCCACGACCTCACCATGTCTTGTATTGGCTGGTGGTGCTTGGGCCTTGCGCGTGCCTCATTTCCATGTGTGTCCAAAATCTGCTTGCTGCTCACTCGTCCGCAGCGGTCTGAAGGCTTGCCTGCACAGCCTGCCGTTTGTTTTTTGACCTTTTATGTGAGCTGCTTTTTGATTTTCCGCTCCCCCCAAGGGCTGGGCTTTATTTGATACTGGGCCTTACATTTCTTTCGGTCTATTTCTTGATTGTCCTCATTTCCTGCCATATTACTCTATCATTCCTGCTGTAACGACTCAATCCTGCTGGGCCTCTTTAGGCCTGCCGTTTTACTCTTTCCCCCAGTGGCTTAGCATGGCCAGTGGTTCTCCTACTTATAGGCTCCTGTGTCCCTTTTGTTTTTCTTTTGGGCATCCTTGGCCCATTTGCTTTCTTTGGGCTTCCTTGACCCTTTTACTAATTCTGCTTTCTCATGGATTTTTACTAACTTCATTGGGCTTCCTTGACCCAATTAACTTATTCTCATCCTTGGGGTTCATAGGCCTGCCATTAACCCCTTACTTTCTTTGTTTGCATTACTTTGGGCCTACGGTGGCTCATTCTCACTTTTCTATATCATATACTGCCCATGAGTATGCTATTTCTCTCTTTCTGGGCTTCTTTAAGCCCATTTGCCTCCTCAAGACCCATTTGTTTATTTCATGGGCCTGTGGTCCATTATTCCTACCGCTTGGGCCTAATGGTTTTGCCTTCTGTTTGCCAACCCTTTGCTGCCATTGTTGTTGGGCTTCCTCCTTTCTACTTGGATTCTTGAAAATGGCCCTCAACAGAGAGAGATATGAGTTATTTTTTATGATTTTTATTTTTATAATTGTTACGTGTATATGGAAATTTTGCTTATTTAAAAATATATTAATTTTAGAAATTATTGCACTACTAAAAAATAGTTATTAAAACCCTTTTAGAGAGAAATAATTATTTCTCATTTTGAAGAATATCTATTCATAAAGAATGATTATAAAAATATTACCAAACTAAAGAATAATTAAATTATAGGAATAACTATGACATTAATATATATATATATATATATAAAATGATATTATAGTGCCTATTATAGTCTACCAAATATATCCTTATTGTTTACTCTATCTTGCTTGAAACGTTGCCAAGGGATTGCTCATGCATTGAGACTTGCTTGAGCAACTCATTAAAGTCTACTGTAAACTCATATTACCTTGTGGTGGCAAGTGAATTCTAAAAATATGTGAAGCAAAATCTTATTTTTTTGGCTAAGTTGTGAAGCAAAATCTTAGTCCACAATAACCTTAAAAACCTTTTGTCAATTCCATATCCATAATTTATCTTGCATTTAGTGTGCGTTTGAGTCTTGATTATAAGATGCTATAATCTGGTTTTTGTTTTGCGGGTCTCATATGTGTCTCTCTATCAGTGTTGTGAGTTTTACTTTTATGTTTTTGGTCAAAAAGTCAAGTCCAATTATGGTTTTTGCACAAAATAGTGAAATACTAACTCTTTTTACTTATGTGTGTTTCACTCTACTTTTGTGCTCAGTATTTTTAGCAAAAAATTAATTAATTAACTTTATTTAGCTTTTAATTTTTTATCTACATTACTTTTAGGAAAATTTTTTTAACAAAAAGCTAAATTGTTCCTAAACAAACACTAAATGAGCCACCCAAATCACAAATAAGTTAGAAGTTGCTTGAGAGATTGGTTTAAACCCTTGAATAGTAGGGATCCAAGGGTACCTCAGTACATACGACTAATTTACAACTCCCCTTAGCAAATCCCTGCCACCCAAAACTGATTTCCATTACGAAGAACAACTATTTTGGGATCTTCACCTTCATATAGGTGGTATTCCTCAAGAATTTTGCTTTTAGGATATTAAACCATGACCTATCCCATACAATCAAAACACCCCAGCTTGGCTTAGCTATCAAGGATCTATTTACATCATTCATTATCCTTGGACCTAAACCTCCCACCCCTCTTTGGTAAGCAGACTGATTTCTAGGATTTTAGATAATCCTTTTTCTTTTTCTTTTTCTCTCTCTTTTTTTTTTTTCATCAGTCTTTTCCCCCACACCAAAAATCCCTTCAATGAGAACAACTTAGGGAAAGTAAGAGAAGATGTCAAGTATTGTTGGAGAGTAGCCGCTACCACAGGTCTAATTATGTCCTAGTAGCATGAGACATAACCTTATATTTCCATCATTGAATTCTACTTTTCACCCTTTCCACCACTGCATCTAAGATTTTGCTCTTTGGCATATTATTGTTCATCGGAATACCCAAATACAAATCATTTGATCGTGCCTTTTTTTAATTTCAACCTTGGGTAATATTACTTGCAAAGATCTGGCTTACATTTCTTCATATATTGTCACCACTATCGTTACTTTTGTAAGCAATCCTCAATCTTCCTTGTTTCAGTTAGTTTTGCTCTTCCAAAAATGAACATATCATCAACAAATTGTTGGTGGCTAACCTTAAGACTCCCATTCGACACTTTGAAGCCTTGTAGCTGGCCTTCCTTTCTATTGTTGGTAGCGATGTTCAAACAACAATTTTTAATGTTTAAACGCTGAAAACTATAGGCCCAAAAAAAAACTTTTTTGTTAGCGATGTTTAATTTTGGGTGTTTGAGTTACAATTCTCAAATTAGGGTCTTTAAAACATGTATTTTGAAAACTTATCCATATTAGTTTTTAGTTTTCACTTTTCAAAAAACGTTGCTGAATGGTCTTTTTGTAAATAAGTTGAAAATCGTGGGGTCCATTGACAAGACCAAACTTTTTTTTTCTTTCTCTCTCCTTAAATAAAATAGTATTCTTTTACTATACAATAATCACTTTAAAAAAAAAAAAAACACATACACATACAAAATACACAATTATGTTTTTTCACATTTTAAAATATTTTATTTGAAATATGGTACCAAATACATTTTTCGCATTATGAATACTTTAAAAACATGTTTTCACAACATTTTTTAAACCACAATTTTCACATCATTTTGTATACCAATACTTAAACATTGCTACCAAATAGGTTAGCCACAATAATAAAAATGAAAGGGGAAAGATGATTTCCTTTCCTTAAACCTCTTGAAGGACTGAAAAAATAAAAAAGCTTTCCACTAATAAGAATTGAAAAGGCATGATTAGAAATACATTCCTCTATCATCTTTATCTAATGCCTATTAAACACCAGGCAAGATTATGAAAATAGAGAACCACTTTGATCTCGCGGTAGGCTTGTTCCATGTCCAATTTGAGTTCCATAAGAGCATTTCCAATAATTTCTCTAAATTTTTGCATTGTTTAGAGAGTAAATAATTATTTTTGTCTTTTACTTACTTTTTAAAATACACTTTTCAATAGATGTTCTATCTTTTTATTTTATTTTATTTTATTTTATATATATATATATTTTATTATTATTCAATTAAATATCATTTCTTCATTCATTCTTTAATCTTTCTCTATTCTTCCTTTATTCATTCCCAACAACTATATTTTTCAAATTTCCAACTACTATATTTTTTAAATCTTTCAATGGTAACATCTTCAAAAATTTCGATCTTTTTTGTTAACAATCTATTTTTAATTTTCACGCTTACATTATCTATTTGTCAGTCTTTATCAAATCAATGTTAGTTCTGTACAAGTCCTATAAAAATTCTATGTAATTTAAAAATTTATCAAATCTCTTAATTTGAAATGAATTTATTCATTAATCTTTGCCTAGTTTTATCTTTTAATTATTAATATTCATTAACTTATCAATTACCCTTACTATTTTATTTGAAGAAAAATGGAAACCTATCTAATCTTAATTTAAGGGATTATTATTCATTAACTTATCATTAAAAAAAGTCTACACGTTTTATTGGAATATACAAATTGTTCCTTTTTGTTCTCCAACCTTTCCTTTTTGTTTCACACACACACACACATGAGAAATCACCACCCTGCTCCACCGCATTGCCACCACACCTTTGAGGGAGACTTGCCCCACTCAAGTTAAGGACCTATGCGAAGGTTAGTGGAGATCGACCAAATCCTAAGAGAGAGAAGAGTAGCTTGATCAATGGAGATCGGCCAAGTTAGATTGGCTTTCAACGTCTATTGTCGCTCGTCCTCCTCACCAGTGCCAAGTGCATGCAGCTAGGATTGGGTCAAATCGGTTTTTTTTTTTTTTTTTTTGATCTTTTTGTTGTTCTAATTTTAGCTTTGTTGTTCTAGTTAAATTGGTTTTATGAGAAAAAGTATGTGTTGTGCTTTGATTGTGAGTTGCTGTTTAGATACATTTGAGAGAGAGAAATGAGTTGGTTGAGAAGGGGGAGAAAGTGAACAAAGAGAAAGGAAGGAAAGAGATAATATTTCTTTTATTCTGTTGTAGATTATTTTAAGAGAGAAAAACGTTTTGGAGTTACTATAGTGCTCACTTGGTCAAGAGAGCTACTATAACAACTCTAAAAATAAAAATAAAAATTTGGAGAGGATGTTGAAGCTGAGTTTTTGTGGGTTTGCTCTCCAAAAATGGGTTTAAAGAGCCTATTCAAGATGCTCTAAAGCTAGTCGTCCCTCTCCTTTTGCTCATTGAGTTAATAACCTCTTGTGCCATCACAGTACTATCTTGTATCAAATGCTCCAGAAAAAAAGCACCTTGTCAAGGGGAAATTACTGTGTATAGAATCTGTTTAAGTCTTGTAACTAGAATCTTTGAGATCATCTTATATAGACCACATTGCATAGGCTTATTGGGTGAAAGTTGTTACCAAAGATGCCCCTTTTAATCCCAGGAAGTAATGCAAGCAAAATGTGTTTCAAAGATTTTAACAGTTTTGCATTCTCAAAATAGAACTTGACACTGTCCCAATAGTATTTGAAGAAGACAGACATCTGAAATAAAAAAAAAAAAGAAAAAAAAAAAAGAAGAAGACAAGGAAATTTGTTAGACCCAAGACTAAAGACAATATCTTTTACATCTTGAGAAGCTGAGATACCCTTGAGTATCTCATTGTCTTCAAGAGTAATAACTGGGGCCAGCAACTCCAAAAGCAGTAATACTGCTGCAGTATGATGCATCTTTCTTAAGCTATTTACAATTTTGTATAACAGTTATATATAACATCCCTTTCATTAAAAAATGAAAGTGGATCCTACAGAAGTGGGACTCACTGTCATATAAAAGAAAGGATATTGTTTCCAACCATTCTATGAAACACCGCCCCCTTCTTAAATCTCAAGTGGGCTAAGGTGAGAGGCCACACCAATCAATCACCTAAACTAGTAGTAAAAGACAATTTAGTCTTTGTCTGCCACTCAAGCCCAAATGCATGTCCAAAGATCAAGTGGGTGATTAAAGAAAAAAAGTAAAACACAATTATGCGTTAGTAAAAAGGAAACCCCAGTAGAGACATAGGGCAGGATATCCTCGAATTGATAGGCATAACCATAACCATAGGCATGTGCTTCTTACTTATCCACCGTATTTCTTTTTGGATGAAACTTATCCACCGTATTAGACAAAAGCAATATTTATTATACAATAACAATTTACATTTACACGATTCTTATTCTCATATCATATGTTGAATTATTAACTGGTCAATTACATTTTGCGATTATTTCACAAAATCAGAATAAACATATGAATTTCCCTTTTGAAAAAGAAGAAGATAAGTATATGAATTCCAGAAAAGTGTAATATTCTACATTCCCCTTTTTCTGTTTTTCCTTTTCCTAAACCTATTTCTCCAAAAACAATTGAAATATTATTATGTATAATGTAATAGGAAAATATATATCTAACGCGATTTGATTCAAATCGCACTTCCTTTTCTCATTATAAGATTGATGTTTATAAATTGAGTGTCAATGCTTTCATTGTTTTTAAGGCTTTTAAAAAAAAAAAAAAAAAAAATCTTTTCTAAACTATTTTTGGAAAATTGATCCTTGCCATATTTATACACCCACTGCTCACCAAAGTCAGGGTGTGCCCTGCGGGAGTTTTTTCAAGGCCAAAACCTGGGCTCGTATGTTATGACTTGTGATGACCATAAAAACTTCAAAATCTCCTTACTCTACTAGCAGCTACTATTTCTAAGGCACACAATGCTACATGACTTGGGTGAGTTGCAGAAAGGATTTCTTCATTTTTCTAACATGAGACTTTCATTAAGTTTTTCTCATAAAACAATAAATGTCACATTGAATAGACAAGAATATTAACAAATTTTAACTTGTAATCTCATATTTCATTTTGAGCCGTCGTCAAAATCTTATATTGAAAGATTCATATGACAATTGATAAGAAGCATGCAAATAAATCTCTTTCTCGAGCAAAAGATAACAAAGCATGACTTACATCTCACGTTTATTTTCTATGCTATGATTAGGCCTATAAATAAATTGATTTGTTTATGAATTGTTTGAGCTCAACTCAATAAAATACTTGTTTATGTTCATTTATTTAATAAACAAGCAAAATTCAAATTTAAACATAATAATGTGTTCATGAACAAACCCATGAGTATGAGACCCAAATATATATATATATATATAAATATATATATTTAAATTGACATTTTGTTGATTTCTTCCAATCATGCCACATAAAAATTTAATAATATATAATTTTTGGGTCATTATTTAATATATATCTAGTGTTAACAACAGTTAAAACTAATTTTAACTGTTTTTTTAGATAAAACAACCCAACACTAAACAAATTTTAATTAAATTGGGTTTGATCTTCTTTAAACAAATTCTAATTAAATAAAGCAAGTTTTTTTCTACAAATTATCTAATTTTACTTTTTATTTATCAATATTTATTAATTAAACACATATTATATGTATAAATATTTTTTATCAAAATTTTTTTGTGCATTGCACGAGTTACTGATTAGTGTACATGATAAAAGAAAAATGAATTGTATAATAAAAGAAAAATGAATGTGAAAGCAATTCGTGCAGACAGTCTGGAATTGAAATTGGAGACGACACGAATGGGTGAGCATGGATAACATGGTACATTTTGCTCCGAATTGAAATTGGAGCATTACCAGTAAATTAGTGTGTAACTCCGTGTATATGCACGGGTACAATTTTAAAAAAAAAATCACAATTATACAATTCAAATTATACATAGTATTAGTTTACACATTTTTTAAACCATACATTTTTAAAATATGTAATAGTTTCTCATTATATATATATATTTATATATATATATGATTTAAAATTTAATTAGATTTAGACTCTTCAATTTTTGCACACAATAATTCACTTGTCACAAAAATTAAATGGACACATGGTGCATAATTAGACTCCAATTAGAATCTAATTTAGAATCTAATTGGATTTGGACTTTTTGAATTTTACACTCAATAATTCACTTAGCACAAAAATTAAAAATTCAATAGGACCCGTGACGCAAAATTGATAATCTAATTGAAATCCAATTAGATTTTCTCTAAGTTTTAGTTATTAATATACTCTAACTTGTAACCACATGCATATGCATAAATACACTTAAAGATATACAATAAGATGCATAATATAATTCCTATATATATAATTTAAATATTATTGATAGTCATTTTTATATTTTGTTAACTCTTTAAAAAATTTTATAAGGATATTATTAGGTATAAAATATAAATTGTTCATGTTTAAAAAAAAAAAAAATATTGTAAGCACTTTTTTTTATTTTTTTTTACGATTAATTTATTCTAAACTCTTTGGTTTTTGTACTTAATAACTCACTTAGATGAATATTTATGATATGGTCCCACATTTTATTCTAAAATTAAGAAATAAAACTTTTTAAGAATAAATAATTTAGGACACATGGTCCAAAATTGGAATTCTAATTTGAAATTATAATTTGAGTTTCTCTCAGTTTCACCTATTATTAAATATATAGATTACATCTTGGAGAAATCATAAATGTTTCAAACAGGTGGTCTTGACTGAGATCCAAGAGAATTAAGTCTGTGTTATATGTCCATGCATTTGATAGCTACCTAGTAAGTACAACCATCTCCTCTATCTCAAATAGTAATTTTCACATATATTTTTAAACACAGAATATATTAGTAAATTCTACTCTTGCTATTTACAAAATTGGATTTTAGCTTTATCATTTCTTTTTGTTGGTATGTTAAAAGTTAAAACGTTAAATTTGAAAGATATAACATGTATGCCTCAAAGGGGGACGACAACAACAACAAAGCCTTAATTCCAAAATTTTGGGATTGGCTATGGATTCTTAACAGATTATTTATGGTCGGCTAGATATATTCTTTTCTTTCATTTTCTTCAACAACAAAAAAAAAAAAAAAAAAAAAAACAGACCACGTATATAGTTTGTATAAGAGTAAAGTCAGAACAAGAATGCTGAACTGCCATTGAATAAAAAATAAGGAAAGACAAATCTTTACCAATTTGACAAGGAACGCAGTTTTGCACTACGTTGAGTAACTGAGCATACGGCTTTCAAATATTTATTTCCATGTTGTCTATCAGCCTGACCTTCCCAAACCAGGCAGCAATGCAGAACACTACGGGGCTCTTGATTTCTTCCACTGCCTCCAAAGTCTCTTGGTCTACGATCTGATAGCAAGAGACATATGTAACTAAAACACATTCTAACCTAAACTTCTTAACATTCAGGGAAGTAAATGCTAGAGTTCTATTTACAATGTTAGTAGGCACCACTCTGATAAGAGATGGGTTCCAAATATTACTATTATGTTTGAGTATATTAAAGAAGCCCCATTCCTTTAATAGTTGAGTAAAACAGTTCAGCCAGTTTCTTGTTGGTAAACCGTATATTCCTTTTAGTACAAAACAATCACTATAAGCAAGTGGCTCCAAAAATAACAATAAAAAATAAAAAAAAGGCCCCCCTCATCCCCCCCCAAAAAAAAAAAAAAAAAAACTCAGAACAATTAATTTATATACCTATATAGAGATGAAAAATATTCACTTCATAAATGTAACACTTTGGACAGAGAAACGAGCCTTGGATGTCTTTTTTTTTTTGGGGAGTGACTGTATAAAAAGAAAACAAAAACATACAAAAGCACAGGGAACTCTTGTGTTGGGAAAAAGACTACAACAGAACAAAGAGTCCCACCACCAACTCAAAGAGACAAAGCACAGGTGCATACCCCAGAAGATACAAACAAACACATGCAGGCTTCAAAGGAGAAAAGAAACAAACTATGGAGGGATAGAATGAGTAGGTCAGAACATCTACCAAGGAAGATTATAGCAATCAGAAAGGAAAGGCAGATGTTTTCCAAATTCCTAGGAATTGAAAACACTAGCCTTTGATGGCTTTATTTGGTCTTGAACATAATCAACAACAAAAGGTTTCTACTTAATAAAGTAACAATTTAAAGTGATAAGAAGATGATAATGAATGGCACTACGGTGAGTTTGATCCTACATATGATGACTCAAATCTGAAGTAATAAATGGAAGCAGAGATCTCATGAATTACAACACATAGGGGCTGGCTACTTAGTGGCAAAGGATGATAAAATGAGGTACTTCTTTTCATATATTTGCATCAAATTGATCTGCATGCTATTTACACCTAGTCAAAACATACTCATGCAGTAGACTGCTAAATTCCCACCCCAATAATAAACAAGATCAACTTATCCTGGACCCTGCAACCAGTTGGAATGCCCAAAAACCTTGAGTGTTTATTCTTACACAGTTATGAAAATTAAGCGCTAAGTGCACTTAAGCGCAAAAGGCCTCCTGGAGACTAGGCCCAAGTGCAAGCACGTGATTAATTGAAGTGAAGCGCACATTTTTAAAAATATAATGTAATAAATTGAAAATAATTTTTAATGGTCAATACAAAAATCAAGTGATCAAATAATCATATAACTTGAAATATAACGTTTTATAAAATTCATACGACATTTTATATCATTCTCTTAATCAAATTTTCACTTAATGAGTATTAATCAATATAAGTCTTAAGTGCATCGTTCATTATATGTTCAACATCAACTGCTAAAGTAACTAAACAATTATCAAAAATAAATTAAATCATACCTTTTTTTTCCTAAGAATGAACTAGGAGTTTTGGGACATGATAGTTTTTGTACCATAAAATTGACTTGTATATACTAAATCAACAGTTTATTTCAACAGTATTAAGATAAGATGGCTACAATTCATAATTGGTTCATTTAAAAAAAAAAAAAAAAAATTTAAGCAAAAAAAAAGTGTGCTTTGAGCTTTATTGAAAAAGCGCACTTCTTCAAATGTGCCTCGCTTTGGAGGTGAAAAGCACTTGGGTTTTGGCACTTTGAGCTTGCTTAAAGCACGCTTTTACCAACACTGCATCAAAAGAATTTACTTATACGCATGACTACTCAATGTATCAAGTTCTAAAAAAAATAAAAAATTATACGACTTCAACTAAGAGGTTAGACCTTGCTGTGGTGGCAAGTGCCTTCCATCCAAAGCAACATGTCATGGGTTTGAGTCCAAGAATCAACTTCTACAGGAAAAAAAAAGGGCCGGGGGGGGTTAAGGTACCATCACCTCTCCCAAGTCCTGACCTTTGTGCAGTGGGTACGACCTTTTTATATTGGTTCAACCACTGCTAGAATATTACCTATCCAATAATTTGAAAAGGAAAATGCTATGCCACTATGTATCACTCAAAAGTTCTAATTTGTCCAAAATAAACATAAATTAAGGAGGATTTTTCATGCCTCACCTCAGCATAATCAATTCTTCCACCAGCTTCATTTATTTCTTGGATAATCATGTTTCTTAACTCTCCACTGTTTACTTGACCCTTTTCTGCAGCAAATTTAGCTCTTGACAATGACCTGTTTATAGACAATGCCTGCAGAATTTACAGAAGCAATTATACAATGATGTAAAAAATATATTTGTTAGAGAAGTATAGGATAGAAAAAAATAACAATAATTAAGATACATTAGATAAGATGTATATATCAAAAGTCAAAATATCTGCAAAGGGAGGAGGAAAAAAAATGGTTTAAGCAGCCAATGCTGATGATCTTTTATTCACAAAATAACTAAAACTAAGCAGCATTTAAAACATTGTTTTCATGGTAGAGAAAAGTATCTATATGCAAAATTAGTAGTAAAGCTTCATGAGAATATTAAAGGAATAACTAACATTGAGAGAACCTTTTTCCTCTCTTCAGTTGATAGGTGCACATTGCGTGAACTCATTGCGAGGCCATCATTCTCACGCACTATATCAGAACCTATCACTTCTATGGAAAAATCAAGATCTCGAACCTGGAAGAATTCAGTAAGAAAATAAATTAACAAGCAGCACAGCCTGACCAGCTAGAAATTGCAAATGACATCAATTTGTTAATATCTTTCTACATATTAGTGGAACAACTAGGTTAGAAGATGAAACAAGACCAAATCAAGGTCTCTAGAATCAGTACAAACCCAAAACTCATTTGGTCAGGCTCAAAACTGAGCTAACACTAACATTTCCAACCAAAGAACAGAACCAGTTTGTTGAAAATTTCGGGTCCGTTTGGCAAAAATTATTTTTGCAAACTTATTTTACTATTTAGCTTTTTTTTGCTACTATTCATGGGTCCCATTGCATTTTTTGGTACTATTTATAGGTCCAGTGTCCTATTTCAGCTAACTTTTAGCTTTATTTACAGTACTTTTATTAAAAAGTTTTCAGTTTCAGCTGATTCAAATAGACCCTTCATTTCATTTAAATGTCATACGTAATATCAAGTGAAGTGCTGCACAACAGAAAAGTCTAATGATAAAATCACAATACAATGAGAATAAAACTATTTCTTAGATTCAATGAATAATTTAATAAAAAGTTGATGAATGTGAAGCAGTGGAAGACTCTCTCTCTCTCTCTTCACAGAGATCCTATGCAAGATCAAGATAACACTTGAGTTGCGTGTATATGTCATAATGACTAAATGGGTTGCTTTATATAATCCTCTTCATTTTTCAGGTTCCAAATAAACATACAAAAAAAAAAGGGAATTTGGGACACTCATAATGAAGATAAAAATACCATATTCCTCTCTTATATATAGAATAGAAGAGAAGTTGAGCTCACCATCCGCTGAATAATCCGCCATTGTTGATAATCCTTCTTGCCAAACACAGCAACATCAGGCTCCACTATATTAAACAGCTTGGTGACAACAGTGGCAACTCCTCTAAAGAACACAGGTCTACTCTTCCCACACATACCCTTTTCCAACCTCTCAACTCTCACCCAAGTTTCATGCCCCAAACCTCTCTCCTCAACACAAGACACTGCCCCTTTCTTCTCTACCTCACCATCACCACCAACACTAGAGTTCCCATAGTCATACAGATTGTAGGGATGGAAAACAACATCAACACCACCAGGAACAGCCATGAGCCTTTGGATATCCCCATCAAAGTCAGATGGGTATGTGGAAAGGTCCTCAGTTGGAGAGAACTGACCTGGGTTCACATAGATTGAGACCACTATGAGATTTGTGAGCTTGTGGGCTTCTTTAATCAATGATATGTGGCCCTCATGGAGATATCCCATGGTGGGTACCAAGCCTATGGTCTTGCCTTGGGATCTCTTGGCCCTTGACCATTTTCTCATCTGATTCTTGTCTGTTATTATCTCTGGCTCTTTCTCATTCTTATGGCTGCTTTTCGTTGGTATTTGGGAATTGTGGGTCTTTTCCATTAGAGCAGAACAATTCTAAGAAAAAGATGGGATTTGTCAATTGATAGTGAAGTTCCAAAGAAGCGTGTACGCTACTATGCTATGTTTTTGAAGACAGACATGGCTCTGTGAATTGGAAAAGGGAAATGTAATGCCAAAAATAGAAAAAATGGGTAGGCGGCGGATTGGTTGGAGTCGCATCCTTTGAGTTGACCAAAGATTATTTGTCTCATTTTTAATAAAACTGAACAATAATAAAGTATGGCTACAAATTTGGCCGTAGTCCATAGTTATAACTGTCAGCTAAAACAATTAACATAATTATATATTTAGAAAATAATAAATTTTAGTTACAAAATTTGATTGTAGTCTAAGACTACAACCTTACTCAATAAAATAAATATTAATACTTATTTTGAAAATCTAACCGTTGAATAGTATGTTCTTTATGCTCATAATACATATGTCAAATTTTGTATCAATCGGATATTATTTACTATATGATCTATAAGCTTATATTTTATACATAATTTTAAACTACAAAAACTTGCAATTTAAACAATTTATTGATGACATAGTTATTATTATTTAATTTTCTAGAAATTTTGCAAGCATGGAAGATATAAAAGGAAAATGTAATCTAATGGTAGATTTGTCAAAATTCACCTCCAATAAAAAGATATTGAGTAAGGTTGTAGCCTATATCTTCTATCTAAGATTACAACTAATTTTGTAACTAAACTTTGTCGTTTAGAAAATCTAATCATACCACTGCGCACATTTGGCATGATGATCAATCCACAAGTACAAATTTTTTGTAGGGTAAAAAAAAAAAATTTAATCATTGTATTATATGTTTTTTATGTCTGTCAAATTTTGTATCAATTAAATGTTATTTACTATTCGATCCATAAATTTATTCTTTATGTATAATTTTAATTTTCAAAAACTTTAAATTTAAACATTTTATTAATAACATACCTATTGATCTTTGATTTTCTAAAACATGTGCAAGTACTGAGGATATAAGATGAAAACTTATTTTAATGGTGGATTTTTCAAAATTCACATCTAATAAAAAGATATTGAGAATGTAGTCATTGGTTACAATCAAGTTTGTAATTAAACTTTGTCATTTTGCAGTCATACTCTAAAACATCACTGCCTTGGATTAAGGTTACTGATTTTTGAGAACATCAATGACACAGTTAATGATGGTTTTTATGTCCCTCTTAAAAAGGCTTGTAACTTGGTGGAGGGTCTCAACTATTTTAAATACACCCCTTTTCTTAAGAAGAGTGTATATTGAATTGGGTAAATTCCACAAACCACCCCTGAGGTTTGTGATAATATCCAACTAAGTCCAAAACATTTTAAAACCTACCAATTTCATCCTAAAGACAATTTTGTCCCTGAACTTATAAAAAAAAAAAAAAAAAAACAGCATTACTTTTTTTTTTTTTTTTTTCACTTTTTCCTTTGTCTTTTGTCTCTTTC
>JARYZH020002011.1:0-19751 GCA_030021035.2 Notholithocarpus densiflorus | reverse complement strand
TTCCATCGTCTCTCTCTTCTTCCTTGTCTTCAATGCCACCATGCTCTACTCTACTCCATTTTAATAAGTCTTTTTCTCTTGATAAATCTGCTTCTGACTCACAAACTTCTTATCCAAAAACAGCCAGTTGGCGGGAGGATAAGCACTGTTGCTTTTGGGATGGGGTCGAGTGTGACAAAAACACAAGCCATGTGGTTGGCCTGGACCTTAGTTCTAGCTGGCTTATGGGCCACATTCATTCCAACAGTACCCTGTTTTTTCTTCCCAATCTCAGGAGGTTGAACCTCGCTGACAATTGGTTCAATCGCTCCCTAATTCCTTCTGAGTTTGGCAACTTTAAGAGTTTGACTCATCTTAACCTTTCTCTTTCCGTATTTGCTGGCCAAATCCCGTTTGAAATCTCTCAATTGTCTTCACTGGTTTCACTTGATCTTTCTTGGAATGAGCTATTAATTGAAATTCCAGTATGGAAAAGAGTCATTGGTAACCTAACTCAGTTAAGGGAACTTCTTCTGGATAGGACAAATATGTCCTCAATTAGACCTAATTCTTTGATGAATCTATCCTCCTCTTTGACAACTCTTAGTCTCCATGACTGTGACTTGCGGGGAAAACTCGAAAATAACATCCTCTGCCTTCCCAGTATACAAACCCTTGATCTTTCTTACAATCAGTTATTAGTAATCGAAGCTCCAGTATGGAAAAGAGTCATTGGTAACCTAACTCAGTTAAGGGAACTTCTTCTGGATTTCACAAATATGTCCTCAATTAGACCTAATTCTTTGATGAATCTATCCTCCTCTTTGACAACTCTTAGTCTCCGTGACTGTGACTTGCAGGGAAAACTCGAAAATAACATCCTCTGCCTTCCCAGTATACAAACCCTTGATCTAACGGGTAATTGGAAACTTGAAGGTTCTCTTCTAAAGTCTAATTGGAGCTGTAGTTCCCTGAATTTCTTAGGTCTCTCTGGGAGAATGTTTTCAAGAGAATTCCTTAATTCTATCGACAATTTGAAGTCCTTAAAGCATTTGGCTCTCCCTGGTTGCAATTTTACGGGGTCAATTCCAGCATGGCTTGGGAACCTTACAAAACTTACATATTTGGATCTGTCAAATAATAGTTTTAGCGGTGAGATTCTATTACCACTTTTAAATTTTAGGTCTTTTTGGTTGACGCATCAAACTAACAATTTTTTAATTATTGGTGAATATTTTTAACAGGTCTGTTGCCGTCGTCACTTTTCGACTTGCCGAATCTCTCAACTTTAGACCTTCAGTACAATCAACTTATTGGTCCCCTTCCTAGTCACGTAAGTGGTTTGAATCTAGTTGATCTCTATCTAAGTTCAAATTTCCTAAATGGAACACTGCCACCTTGGTTGTTCAGTTTGCAATCTTTGGTGACGTTATATCTTTATGGTAATCAATTCATTGGTGAGATCGGTGAATTCAATTCCAATTCATTGCAGAACCTTGATTTGAGATATAATAAGCTACAGGGCTCTATACCTAGGTCAATATCTAGACTTGTGAACCTTACTAGCCTATATCTCTCATCAAATAACTTGAGTATTATGTTGGGGTCTGAAATGTTTTCAAAGCTCAAAAATCTTGAGATTCTTGATTTGTCAAATAACTCAGTTAGCATCAATAATACTGCTGCCTATGCCCTGCCCAATCTTCTGCAATTGAACTTATCTTCCTCCAACATTAGTGAATTCCCAATTTTCTTAAGACTGACAACAAATTTACAATTCTTAGACCTTTCCAATAACCAAATTTATGGTCAAGTTCCAAGATGGTTGGGGGATGTGGGGATGAATTCATTATATTATGTTGATCTTCGTGACAACTTGCTTCAAGGACAATTTCCCACTCTAAATTTTTCTAGTTTGAGCTTAATGTTTTTCTCCAATAACAAATTAACTGGAGAAATCCCCTCTTCAATTTGCAATGCAATTTACCTTAAAGTTCTAGACTTGTCTCATAACAACTTAAGAGGAATGATTCCAAAGTGTTTGGTAAACTCTACTGCCCTCTCAGTGTTGGATTTGCGAATGAATAGCATTCATGGTAACATCCCTACAATATTTGCCAAAGGAAATAAGTTTAGGAATATTAACCTTAATGGCAATCAATTGGAAGGGCCATTGCCACAATCTTTGGTCAATTGTACAAACTTGGAAGTTCTAGATCTTGGAAACAATAAGATAAATGGAGCCTTCCCTTATTGGTTGGGAAGTCTTCAGAAATTGCAAGTTCTTGTCATAAGATCAAACAGATTTCAAGGTCGTATAGGCAATCCTAAAACCAAATTTCCTTTCCCGAATTTGCGAATCATAGACATCTCTAACAATCAGTTTAATGGTCCTTTGCCAATAACATATTTTGAATATTTGAAAGCCATGATGAATGTGGATGAAAGTGGAGTTGCATCGAAATATATGGGAGACAATTATTATCAAGATTCATTGAATATCATGATGAAAGGGCAGTATATTGAGATGGAGAGAGTCCTAACCATCTTAACAAGCATTGATTTTTCAAACAATAGTTTCAGAGGAGAGATGCCAAAGATAATTGGAAAGCTTAAATCACTTAAGGGGCTCAACTTTTCTTACAATAACCTTATAGGTTATATTCCATCATCAATTGGAAATTTGACCAATCTTGAATGGTTAGACCTCTCTTTCAACAAGCTCGGTGGGGAGATTCCTAGTCAATTGGCAGATCTAACGTCACTTGCAGTCTTAAAGCTATCACATAACCAACTCACAGGACACATACCTTCAGGAAATCAATTCAATACATTCAATAATGATTCGTACACCGAAAACTTGGGATTGTGTGGGTTTCCATTGTCAAAAACATGCGACAACCACAAGGCAAAGCAACCACCACCACCTACCTTGCAACAAGATGAAAATTTAGAGCATGAAAATGGGTTTGGTTGGCAAGCTGTATCCATAGGTTACGCATGTGGAACAATATTCGGAATGTTTATGGGATATCTTATGTTTAAAATTGGAAAACCAAAGTGCCTTGTGAGGATGGTCAAATTAGAGCAGCATATCATGCTCAGAAGATTGAAGAAGAATGCCCACAAACGTGGTGGAAGAAGATGACTATTTCTATGGTATGTGATGTTCTTATTTTTGAGACTTTAGAATGAATCTCTATACCTGAAAACATAAAAGTTTCTATTATTATTAGCCACTGAATTTTTTTCTGTCCCTTTGAATTATAGTTATATATCTTTGATATCTTATGAATTTACCTTCTTATTTAATTTCTTTGGGTGTAATTTAGATGCCATGGACACCCTTTTTTATATCTTGCCTACTTGCATATCCCTCAAAATAAATTAATTGTATTACTTCAGTATCCCAAATAGTTTTTTTGAAGCTTTGTTAGATCATAGTTGATTCAATTACTATGTTGAGTTCAATTATTGGAGGAAAAGAATATATGTGTCTGATCCTGACTAATTTGTTGAGGATCCATAGCCGACCTTAAATGTTTAGGACTGAAGCTTGTTGTTGCTGTTGAATTATTGTTTTGAGTTTGATTATAGTAATTTTCTAAGGTTTTGGGGCCTAGCTTACTAATTTCACTTTGAGAAATTGATCCGTACAAAACTTTGGAAAAAAGTAGTGTGGTTACTTAATTGTATTAACTTGAAAATTCACCTTGGTTTTTTTTTTCTTTTAATAAATATCAAATGAACTAGTTATTGGAATACCCAGTACTAAAAAAGGTAAAAATGTTTATGAGTAAAATAGTAATGATTTCATATCCTGCATAAACAACATGTATTCTTGTAACTGCAAAGCCAATGACTCAATTTGAACAGGATATTATGCGGCAAATGGCTGCTGTTTAAGAAGACATAATATGGCTATGATGATGGCTGCTGTTTCTAGTCTTCTGCAAAATGGTGCATTCTGGCATCTTGATGTAGTCACAACTGTTGGTTTGTTCACAAGGATCATCCCTTGGTTGTATTTCTATTTGCTATGTAGGTTTATTGTTTTGTTTTTAAAGGATAGGCTGACTTAGTTTGTTAGCCTATTTCTATTTGCTATGTGCTTGTATTTTCTATGCTTACAAAGGATTCCTCTGTCTGTTGTGGTTTCCTTTAGGGCTCTGTGTACTCTGGTTTGTATTTAATAAAATTGATTGATTCATCAAAAAAAAATTATTCATATTGTAACCAATGATTGGTTTAAAATATCAAGTGTGTATAATGTTAATTTTGCATGTGAATATTGTCCCTGCCAATAATACTAATTAATTTAATTAATCAGTTTAGACAATTCCTTTTTTTTTTTTTTTTTGATAATTTTAGACAGTTCTATGTTAGCTTGTGGCCTGTGGGACTATACTACTTTGTATGAATGTCTTTTCTTTCTTTTCTTTTTTTATGCATAAATGACTGTTCAATAAATGCCAGTTAAAATTTTTTTTATCAATGTTTACTAGGCTATAGTGGAATAGCTTTAGCACTAGTAATTATCATAGACAGAGGTCCTTAGACCTTAGTGCCCACCTGCCTAGAGATTTCCTTCTGCTTTCTTGAGGAGAAAAACAAGTGAGGATTCCAATGGATACAACAAATAGATCCAACTTAGCCTTGGGCAGGCCAGATATGTGTTTTGTCTTATCCTTTGTAAATGATGGGTTTTGTTTGGGTTCAACTTCAATGGAACATGACTTTGTAAATTATGACTCCAAATTCAATTTCTTTCCACCATCAAAGAAAAAAAAGGACATTTTGATTGAACTTTGAAGAAATATGCCTCCATCAGAAACTACATTGAGATTGATTTCTTCTCTATGTTTCCATCCAGTTTCTTTATCATTTGATAACTTTTGTCACTCTCTTCTCCCTCTCCCTCTCTCTCTTTCTCTCTCTCTCTCTCTCTAAATTAAGTGGATCATCCTTAGTTGGATTATTTGGTTCTAGATGGATGTGATATCAACCTACATTACCCAAGTATTTATTTTGTGTTAATTGATTTATGTTCTTTTAATGCAGTTAATTGTGATAGTTGGTGTTAGAGTCAGTATTAGGCCCAAAATTTCCTCCACCTTTGATGGTAGATCAGTCTAGTTTTCATTATTGGACAGTAGGTTTTCATGTGTATATTTTATTTATCTGATTGGTCTACTTAAGATGCATATTTTCTGCTTACCTTATCAAGCATGTGTACTCACTGTAATCAGGAATAATCCTGCAACAGTTAATTTCCTAGTTCCAGTCATTCTTTTTTAATCAAATGGTTTCTTATTTTAAAAATAGATGTGTTCTAAACACATATAATCTTGAATTTTTAGAAAAATGTGTATCATTTTGACTTTTAAAAGCTACACCACATTTGTTTGGCTGTGTACAAGATTGTTTGAGATGAGAATTATGAATGATTCGCACTACAACATTGCACCTTACTGGTCTGTGATAGTTTACTAGGTTAGCTAACCATTTAAAAGTAGGACATGCTGTCCAAAAGTAAAAATGGCTTGACATGTTAATGCCTTTGGTTAGGCTCTCTGAAAGGATATAGTTTGTAGATTGGCTAAAGAGCTATTTTTCAATAATATAATATAAAAGCATAGGTCTTTATTATTTTTACTCTTTTTCTGTTGCTTAGGAATATTTGATTTATAGTTAGGGTGGCAGGGCCACAACTTCATTATTGTTGGGATAGCAACTATGGCGGCTGATATAACTGCTTTATTCCTTAAGTTTTTGGAATTGATCTTTCTATTCTTTAGGATCCTCTGTCCACCTTTTTTAGCCAATTCTCTAAAGCTCAAACTAAAATTTTAAAGTAATTCCGAATCACACTATTGTCAATGGAATACAAGACAAGCATTACTAGAAAAGTTCCAACTTCAAGTCAGTCTTTTGCATATAGAAAGGATAGTTGGAAAATGAAAATCAGCATTTAATAGTTTAACCCGCTTTTGAATTCTGCAGAATGTTATGAGCTAAGCATCTCAAACTTCATGGCATATTGTGAACTGAAGATGAGGTCAATTCAGCAAATTCTGTGTGGAACCTTTAAAATCCTTTGATGGGCTCTCTAAATGTTTGTGCTCAGGTATATAATATCCATAGACATTTGTCCACTTAAGAACTCACCTCAATTAAACTATCTGCATACCCAGCATATTTGATGAGGAAAAGAAGTATACCTTTTGTAATCCAATGCAAAAGTTCCAATTTACCTGTGGCCAAGATTTTTGTAATGAACTTTATCTGTGATTCAGGTTGGCACTATATGTTGCTTAACTTCTCAAGCCACCAAAAATACATGGACATAAACACTCTTCACAACTTAGACAAACAAAGATTGATTGTAAGAAAGCTGTTAGTACCTATCCCAATACTCTTATTCAGTGATGGAAAAGAAAAAAAGATTGATTGTCTTGGCAATAGAATTTTTTTCAAGATTCATATAATGTGTGGTATTCTTGCATAAATACCCAATATCACAACCACTATCCCTGAATCCCATACTAGATAAAGGGGGAGCTTCACAACCATGTAGATAAACAATCTGCGTTCAGGACTTGTTCGATTTTGTATTCAGATTAGGATTAATCTTAATTTTTTCTAGTTCAAGGGAGTTCACAAACAATAAACTTGACTAAACATGCCTGAGAGAAATTCGTTTGTTATTAAGGTCTTCTCAAAACCTTGAAAACAATATGTCACAAGGTACACCCCTGTTCTGGTTTTAAATTAAATAGGTCATTCACTTACTCCAAAAGCTCCAAAAGCCCAAATTCACTTCATAAAATACCTGTCATTACATATTAAAAGACAAAAAAGGCTTTTAAAAACTGTTTGTGTGTGTGTGTGTGTGTGTATGATGCATCGAACCTTGCAATTATAATTTTGATACAATGACTACTTACCAACCCATGGAAATCAAAAACATATCACTATCACATCTTGAAGCAGATTTTGGGTGCAGATTCACACTAGCTTCTAAGAAGATTTCATGTTAAATAAGAAGTGAAAAGAAATTTGTACTTGAGTCAAGCTTGTGCACTAGGGTAGCAACTTTCTTGATTTTTAATGAAAATGTTTATTTATCCAAAAAAGAAAGGGATTATCTATTCTCACAGAAGCTAAACGGCTGGTAGTAAATGGGAACTCAATTCCTATTAACCATGACTTTTGGCTTATTGTAATAATTGATTTTTTTTTTTCTCTTTCTGTGATTTAGAAGATGAATCTTCTTGTCCTTTATTAGAATAAGCTCCATCCTTTAGGTTCTTTTTTATCTTTTTATTTTATTTTGTTTTTAATTGTGTTAAATTAGATATCTGTAGTTTGTTTTTTATTTGCTATACTTTTGGCTAAATGCTCTTCTTGCTTTGATTCTTCTCATCCCACCGGTCTATACTATCCTATGAATGACCATGAATTTCTTAGATATGTCTGCTTTATTATTAGGTACAATATCCATTTTCTATAGATAAGACAAAGTAACAATTGATTTGTTTTTCACTTTACGTTTCATTCTAAACACAGACTATCAGCTCTGTGTAGGTGTGGCAAGTGCATCAAGTATGAAAAAAATACCTTTCATGTATTCTCAACTCCTTGCATATTACATGCCTCGTCATGCTCTTTTAATTCAATTGCAATATAATTTTGAAAGGAGTTCGTGCCTTAAATCATCACTGCTTTGTCTTAGCCTGCTTAAATTTATTGATAGCTTTATGCATTATCTGGCATTTGTGGTCACTATTTCCTATCCTCGAGCAAAATTTGTTTTCCACTCTTTGTCAAGATATTTCCATATTGCAAAGGCTTTGTAATGAGACCCATTGTCTCAAAGAATGTTTTCTTTTTTGCATATACTGTTGTTTATGAACAAAGCTCAAGTGCTACTCCAGTTTTCTTTTAAAAGTAGGGGAAAGATGTTGGATGGAGAGCTCTAATTGAAAAGTGAGAACAATGAAAAGGAAAATGTGAGCGAGCTCCTAATCAACATGTTGAGCCCAAGAAAACTTGTAAAGATTCAACTCAATGGGTTTTCTTTCCATATGTTCTCTTTGGGGTTTAGTCTTAGTAGCTAGTTTTTTCAAATGCAGTAATCGATGTGCCTACAGTATGCTGCAGCAGCTCAATTTTTTATATCGTCTTCCATTGACATTCTTAAGCTAGATAAATCTTCAGTTGGTTTAATTGGGAACTCAAGAAGTCCATCAAGGGCACTTAATTAGCTCCAGAATTCTACAGTCTTGATTCCATTCTGTAAGTACCAGATACACATCTCTCTCTCTCTGTGTTTGTGTTTCTTTCTCTTTCACACTTTTTGCAGCAAATTCAAGAGATAATTCAATGCTAAGCTTTAGAGCTAGGAGGCAAGGTTGAGCAGGGTTCCAAAACAGAGCCATTCTTGATTCATTTTTCCACAGTAAGGTGTTGGAAAAGTTGACTAATTGAGTTTTTTCTGATGAACAATAAATGAATATGTTCAACCACCATATGTGTTGGGTTTGTAATTTGAATATTGTTGTTTGTATCTTGGATATGTGATTCCTTAAATATCCTTAACAAACATGAAAATCTTGTGATTTGTATAGACTTTTATTATTGTTGTGGTACTAGGTTTTATAGTCCTGATAATGTTATGGGTATAAACTAACACTTAGTTTTAATTATATATGTTGATTGTGGTATTACTGGACGTCTATGTAGTAATAATCTGCTTAAATCTTATTCATTCAAAGCAATTCTCGTAGGAAGGGTACGTAAGGGTGTTAAAATTCAATCTTGAGTTCTATACCTATGATTCTAATGAGTTTGCTTTTTAATGTTCCTATCTTCATTACATTAAGTAAAGGTTGGATTGCTGAAATTTCTAATAGGTACTAGAACTTACGAATTTATTAATAGTTATACATCCGTTGCACGACATTTCCTTCTTGTCAGCTTGCTTTTTCTTTTTCCAAATCATAACATGGGAAAAAATGGGCTTTACCACTTCAGCTGTTAAGCTATTATTCACCAAGTCTTGATGGGCTCAGAATTTGAATAATTTAAGCAACATCCTCATTGGCATTATATCTTTCTTCCTTTTTCTGTGATTATTAGCCTATGGAAACCATCTCCTGGTGTTTCTTTCAAAATTATCTTGGAAATCTCTCTACTTCATTATGTTGTTATTTCTCAATGCGCATTAATGTGTTGTAAATTTATTCCTCCAAGACATCTCACTCAATCTTTCATGTTCTTTTTTTGGGTGGGGGGTAGGCAAGCCATCTTAAACGAAGAGCGAAATCCTAGGGGCCCCTGCAATACCATCTATAGATGGTGTGCATCAGTGCATCACTACTGAATTTCTAGTTTGGTATTAAAATAAAATAAAATGTACAAGATGGGATGTGCTCAATAGGAATTGGAAGCTCTAGTAAAATTGCAGTGGAGATGGTTTGGTGCTGAATTTGGAAAGCAAAGGTCCCTAATAATGTTAAGATGTTTGCGTGGTGAGCATGTCATAACATTCTACCTGCATGTGCCAATCTGGTGAACAGAAGGGACCGAAGGGTTTTAACGCAGCCATGATGTCCAAGCTGCAAATTAAATGAGGATGACATGATGCATGTATTATGGAATTGTGAAGAGGCACAAAGAATTTGGTGCGGCAGAAAAGAGGTAATTAGAGCATGAATTCCTAGACTTTGTTAAAATATTTTGGCCTGTATTGGAGGAGGGTTGTGACAACACTGGAGCAATTCCTGATACTGTCCTGGATGATTTGGAAGGCAAGGAATAAGTGGGTTTTTAAGCAGTCTACAGAACAGCCAAGTGTCATAGCAGGTGAGGCTATAGAATTTTGGCAGTAATTTCAAGCAATCTGTAACTCAGGTAGTTCAACAACTCATCGGAATCCTCCCAATAACTCAGGTATTAATCTCATTCAGGTATTAGTCTCACTCAGGTATTAACTCAGGTAGTTCAACAACTCAGGTATTAATCTCACACTGCATCGGAATCCTCCCAATAAACCTATGTACAAGGTATATTTTGATGGTGCAGTTTTTGAGGATTTGCAGAGAACAGGAGCGGGAGTCATAATCCGGAATGAACAAGGATTGCTCATTGCAGCAATGAACCGAAAAGGAAGACCCGTTATGGAGAGCTTTGAGGCAGAACTTGAGGTTTGGTTTGCTCGTGATGTTGGCATACAAAGGGGACGAGTTTTAGTGGGGGATTATGGCAAAACTACAGGAACACGGAAACGATGAGTTTTGGTGGGCTAACGTTGTGAGGGAAGCTAAGTTTCATCTGCAACATGTTCAGCAATGGGAAGTTAGTTTTACTAGATACTCATTTTGGCAAGATGTGCACATAATATTGAAAATTTTGTGATTTGGATAGAAGAGGCCCATTATTTTTGTTTGAACGGTTGAACAATGATGTACTACTGGGTTTGAATGTTTCAACCAGCAATTTGTTTGGTTTTCCACCAAAAAAAGGAAAAAAAGAAAAAGGAAGCGAAGATGAACAGTAAACTGTATATCACATTAATTCTACTCATACAAGGGCCAATACATTTTTTTGTCCCCAACTAGTTCATTCTTACAATCGCAGTGGGGGGCTTCAAGCTTGCTACAAGTAAATTTACAGAACCATGAACTATTTATAGCTCATAATCCAATAACACAAGACATACATAATACATTTATCCCTCCTACTCGCATCCTTATTTTATTTTGATTATGCTTTCTCCTCATGTTCATTATTTGGGAGATGAGTGATTGATGGAAAACTCTCCATGACATTCTCTGGTTTGTTTTTAATAAAATTCTTGATTCATCAAAAGATTTTGTTCATGTTGTAACCAGTGATTGGTTTAAAATATCAAGCGTTTATAATGTTAATTTTGCATGTTAATATTTCTCTTGTTAATAATACTCATTAATTTACTTAATCAGTTTAGACAATTCTTTTTTTTATATATATAGAAAATTTTATGTTAGTTTGTGGGACTATACTGGTTTATATGAATGCCTTTTTATATTTACGCATAAATGACCATATTGCTTTGCACGTATGTTAAAAAAAAAAGATATTGATCAAAAGCAGTGAACCCGGTCAAAGTCTACATATGAAGCAAGAATAGGAAATATGGCTTCCTATCTGACCACCAATTATGCTCAGAGAAAATTGGCTCAGAGGTGAGCATATTTTTATCCAAATTCAGAACCAACTACTTTATTTGAATTGGACCATACAAATAGCCATTCATATCCAAGATTGTTAAAATTTTGAATTGAACTATTCTACTTTCTCAAAACAATTAGGATCGAATTAATATGGTATAAAACTTAGAATTGCTTGTAGTATGGTTAGGGATCAATAAAATCACAAGATCCTACGATCCCATACCGATCCTTTCTTCTAAAAGATTGGGTCTAAAGTAAAAATTCTTTGACTGATATTTTGCAGAGCATCCACAGAGAGTCATCGCAAAATGTTAAAATTTTTATCAGAGCAAGCTAATAGATTTTTGTGGAACATATAGATTTCAGCATCATCATCAGAGAAAGGAGCTCACTTTTTTGTTTCACCCTGGATTGCTTTTAGTCACCACAGCTTGAATAGGTATTGGGGAATTTGGCAATATAAACACCACCTTGTTTTTCATTTTTTATGTCACTGCATTACAGCACTGAAGCTTTGCTTTGTTCAAACGAGAATGGTAACTAAAGTGAAAGAATAGGAGGGCATACAGTTTTTATTATTATTATTCTTTGTTGTCCAGGCCATTTTTGTTTGGCACAAGAATTTTATTAGGTAGCTGCTAGTAGGCACTAAAATAGCGATTAAAACTTTATTTACCAATGGGGTAATGCGGCCAAATAAGCGGTTATTTTTGCTATGAAGATTGGTGTTGATCCCGTGGAGTTTGAAGGCAATTCATACGTTAAAAGTCAAGAAATTAAGAAAACTGTCACCATGTTCTACTCTATATGGCAACATCATCATTAGTGAAACTCAAGTCCTTGTACAAGGTTTTATCACTCACGTTTGTATCATGTACAACGCAAAGGACATGCATGCTTTAGCTGGAACAGCTAAGGAAGGTAATGATCTGCTTGTCTGGATGGAAGAGCCCTCCGGATCTTCTTTCTGTATCTGATCTCGTTGTCTTAATAAAATTTGGACAAAGTTTGACTTCAAACATATTTGGAGTCTTGGGCTCCAACCATCAATAGAAAGATGACATTAATCCATATCATAATATGCATTTCACATGATTCACTTAACTCAACCAACCAAATCAGTCTTGTGTATTGCACATGACAAAACACGTCAAATTCCTAGTTGGAGTCAAACCTTTTCCATAAACTTCAACTTGCCTTTCTTCTCCAAAAATAAAAAAATAAAAAATCCCCAATGCACAAATGGACTTTATTTTTTATATATAGCAGTTCTTAAATGAAGAATTTGTTATAGATGCACTAATGTAGGTATTATTACACTATTAAACTAAAACTTTTTTTTTCATGGATAATTTCTTAATTCTAAAGAGTTATTCAACATACAGAGTCTCTATTATTGTTCTTTTTTATTATTCTTCAACAAAAAGTAAGATCTTATGATTTTTGATTTGATCCTACAATACAATTCTTAAATCCTTCCATCGATTTTACATAAGATCTCGATTTAACAACCTTGGCCATACCAATGGATATGGCCAATGGAGTTGAAAATACCAGGAATGCAAACCCAACTAAACCAGTGAAACTTAAGGGTTATTAAGAAAACCTATAAACTAGATGGCTGAAGCCGCTGAACTGGATTGAACAAACATCACCTTATATTTTGAACGTCCAACAGCAACACCAATAAACTATATGAGACACTATATTTTCTCTTATTAAAAAACCCGTGGATGAACAATCAACTAATTAAACAAGTCATACAAGAACCTGGCCCTTGTCTGGGACAAGCTCCAGTATGATTTTTGATTCTTCAAACAGCTAGAGAGAAGGGCAATCAAAGATCGTCAGCTCATGTTTGAATAAAGGATCTGCATGTTTCCACACACTTACTAACAATATTAATCATACAAACTGTACATGTAGCATTCATAAAAGCAAGAATACAGCTTTTGCATATTGTTTCTTCCATCAGAATGTTTAGCTTAAATAATTTTTGAAAAAATAAAAAGCAAATAACCAGTGCTTAACATCGTCTCCAATATAACTGAGACAAACCTAATGTCCAACATAACTGAGACAAACCTAAATGCTACCATCAGAGAGCATATTACAGCCACAATATCTTGTTCTCATAGTCAATACCACCTCGACATTACATCATTCATAACTCAGATTCTTTTTTGGGGGGTTGGGAGGAGGGAAGGCAGGGGAGGGGTGGGCAAGGGGGATTTGGGGATATAGAGAGGCAGTGCTTACCTATGGTTTACGAGGCAGCAATGGTGAACTACTGCGGCTGCTGTTGCTACTGCTTCTTCCTTTAATGGGCCTACACATAAGCAAGCTTCCATCCGAACAAACCCAACTATAAATGAAAGCGTGAAACATTTAAAGCTGCAAACACAAGTCTTATTACTAGTTTTATATATATATATATATATATATATATATCAAGGAACCTAATATGATATGTGTTAAAGGAATCAAGTTTACACTTTAGGCAAAGTCAATAGAGGAGAGACATGCAAAAACAAGGCCAAGTACTCCACCCAGCATAATCTTAGAAATTCATTTCTAAGAATAACCTAGTTAAGAAATTGTTAGTCTATTAACTAAATAGAGGTTTGGCATGCACCATGTGTGAGCACACTCACAAAATTTATTTATTAAATTTATTTGAGTTGCTAATTACCTTCTCCACAATTTTTGGTCCTAACAAGATCCCACTGCCAAGAAAATCTTGGAAAGTGGGAGATATAAATAACTTGAAATAATAAAAATACCCAAATTATTGTCTATACAACTATATCCTCAAAAGTTGAGATGAAACAGACTTCTATTATCTTCTATTAATTTGGGAATAATGGAAAAGGGGAAACATCTTCACACCAAAAATAAAAAATAAACCTTTTCACACCAAAAGCAGTTGGTTTTCTATATTAGTATAGATTTAGCTCACATTCTACTATATTTTCTTTCCTACCATGGTTCAACAATATCCTACTGAGTCCGGTTAGAGTAAATTCAATATTTTTATTCATGTGACTTCTAACTGCACCAGTGCCACCTTAGGTTTATGTACTCTGCTTCTTAAGAAACAAGTACTGACGTAAAATGTCAAAAAGGAGAAAAGGCTAAAGTCTCAAATTATTTAGCTGCAACAAACTGTAACCTCAACTATATGGCAATGGTTGCCTAGTTAGGATACTTGTTAATTTTGTTCATGTGGCATAATCACCCAAAATGATGCCACCTAAGGATTTTGTTGGCTATCTCTAAAGGGTTATAATCAAGCACAATAAGATAAGCAAAACGGCAATAATCTTTTTTGTGGAAAACTGGACAATTAAAATCGTTCCTTTTTTTTTTTTAACTGGCTTTTAGTGGCAGACATACATTATTTGGTTTGAGAGTCACCACAAATCAGGCATTACCACAACACAATGATTTCACGTGAAGATATAAAAAATGGATCACTGCATTAAAGATTTGAAATATTACGGCAGAACCACCTCTGATGCTCTAAATGAAATGATTTGATATTTGCATAAAAATTAAGAAATGTCTCATCGAAGTATAAAATGCAGTATTATAAAAAACGTGTGACATCAACCAAGAAGAGAAACTACAAATGTGCAGAGATTTAAGATTTTTATTTTGGATACCCTATGATATCCACAAAATTCCAAACAGTCTAGTGAAGCACTCTGGAATCATGCAAGTTATGCAGTCCACAAGAAATAATAGAACAGACATTATGATTTAGCAGTGAAGGTTACATATTGAAAATGCTAGTTAAGTCGACTCAAACCAAGATGATGACAACATAACACTGCAGTAGCAGTAAACCATGAATTAACCAACCTGAAGTTTCCCAAGTTGTAGCCTGTTCTCGTTATTATCATCATCATCAGTGCTTATTTATTGAACTACAAAGTACAAACCAAAATCTAAAGCCAGCCTGATTGCCTAAAATATCCTCTCATCCATTTTTGAAACTCAAATGCCAACTCAACTTCCATCTCCTCATGGAAAGCAACAGTTTGCTCCCTCGTGTGTATTTTACAGAATTTAAAACTACAGCTTCATTAGTAGGAGATTTTCATTGAGCTCCTTTTCTCCAGTGATATCCATTTCTTTGAAATCTATAAATTTCCCAACTTAATGTTATATACCTGAAAAAACTCCCACTTAAATATTTTTCCAGGTGCAACCACCAAACTATTTTACCTTCTCCATATCACATTGAGAGCCCCATTTGGAAATCAAAATTCTCAGGGGAACAAGCATTAATAGTTTGGAGTTTAACTTCCACCATCAAGACAATACATGCATAGGTACTTTCCAAGAGTTCTGGAGTATAAATATTGATATGAACTTAAACTAGATGTTACTGAAAATGATAATTTGATCTGGGGGTGGGGGACACAACAAAGACATTTTCATCTTGGACTCATCATATGAAAATTGAAGGAACGTCATCTTGCAAGCTCATATACCTTGCGCATAAGAATGAAATTCATCATGTTGAAATCCCATGTTTGGATAAAGAGAGATGGGGGGAGAGGAGAGGAGAGAAGAGCGGCCAAATATATAAAATTTATTTTTCTTCATTGCAAAGTTATACAAATGCCAGGTGAGTTTTGAATCTATGATCTCACCCTCCATCCCAGGGGCAGAGGAAGAGCCATCAGAGCTAAAACCCCCTTAGAAGAGAAATAAAATGTATTTAGATGAATAAAAGTCAAACCATTCACGGATAGAAATTACCTTCTCAGGCTACGACTCCTTGATCTCCGAGGTAACTGTTATAATTAGAAAGAATAAGCAATGTAAGGTATCTAGTAGGAGGAATTCTCTTTTAAAACAAAAAATAACAGACACTAACCTTGCGTGGACTAGGTGATCCAGAGTAGGATGATGACCGCCCACGTCTTCCAACTAGTGCTTGACCTCTATTGTAAACAACACCCCCACAGAGAAAGGCATGCATAAGTTAAAAAGTAATACAAACTAACAGCACAAATCAAATTAACAAAGGGAAATAGCATTTTGCAAAACTCAACATATTGAGCCTATTACAAAATTTGAAAAAAAAAAGAGGGGGTTGAATGAAATTGAAGCCAACATAATATTGCAACTCAAGTTCAGAACCTACATAGTCTTTATGTAAGTTGCAAAAATCAAGGTGACATCTTGAGAACAACGGGCATGATAGAACTTATAAACAACACTAAATTGAAGACAGGTGGAGTTGTAGAGTCTTGCCCTTGGATATACCAGTATTGTCCAACAAGATAATGAACATTTCATGGCTATGTTAAAACCTATACACATCCAATACATTCTATTTGTCATCCAAGCCACATAAAGGGCTTAAAGAAATTACTTCAACCCGCAATGAACAGCAATGTTTACAAGGCACCTCGCAACCCATATTGAACAGCATTCCATATAGCACTACTACAATTTCTACCAGGCTTAGATTATCAAAAATAATGAAGCAATTCTACAAGTAACATCAGAGCTCTGCAACTTTGAGACCCATATTAAAAAAAAAAATTCATAAACCTTATTCCCATCCTACTGAAATAAATCGGACATATATGTAAAGCAAATAAAAGAGAGCTGACACAATTCAGACAACTAGAAAACCAGATCAATCATGCTTACCTCATACTTTATTTTACTGTTCATAAGAAGTTGTGGAAGCTCCACCATGATTATCATATAGATCTTTGTCTCCTCCATCTATCGAATTGTTGGAAATCTTCAAAGGGTTCAATCATTTTTAGTTTTTTTTTTTTTTTTTTTTTTTTTTGAGAAACTCAATCATTTTTAATTGAAAGAGAATTCTAACCAGCACCTAGAATTCAAAATACCACGTCATTCCTTATCCTTGCCCCGACTTCATGCACCATCGTCCAAAGCAAAATGCTCTCTCTTTCAAAAAGTATTTTCTTTTAAATAATTTATATATTTTTTAATTTAAAAATTTATAGGAAAGCCGGACTTAATGACAATTTTCTAATGGATACTAACAGAATACCTTAATTAAATAAACTTTAATCTTAAAAGATTCAATTGAACAAGAGTAAAGTTAGAAATATGAAACAAATTCTGGTAAAATTTAAAAGGTAGGTTTTGCACTTTTACCATAATAATTGTGGGGGCCCGAGGACCGAGGAAGAGATTGTTGAATTGTAGTGTTGATATTGGGGCATCACATATCCGAGGAGGGGAGTTACCCGAGGAGAGGAGGAGAAGAGACAAGAGGATCCTAGAAGCTCCAGGTGGGAAGGAGTGGCTGAGGAGAGAGAATCATAAGGGGTAGGGGAAGTTTCCAGCAAGAAGTAGCCTGTTGCTTTCGCATTAAATGGTGGGCAGCAACTTTATCAACTACATTGATGAGGAAGTGACCTGAATAGTGTTACTCACAGCTAAGCAACTCCTTCTACCACCTTCCTCAGATGTTTAAAGGGGCAGGTGTTGCTAGGAGAAATTTGTTAGGTAAAGATGGGGGTCAAGATGTGAAGTAGGGGGAGTATATAAGAAAAAGAGAGTTCTCAGAGAAAGGGATCTAGACAAAAATATCGGAAAAAGAAGAACTAGAACAAGAACATTGAGAGAAGAGAGTGAAAAATGTATTTTTCTGTATAACATTAGCCTCCTCGGGCAAGCTTGTATTGAGACATTTGCTCACGTATTCTATAATATTAAGTCTTTCTTCCTTATTATCCTCCTCGGGCTAGGCCCTCTCTTGTTGTTTGATTCCCTCTCTTACAAATTTATTGATTTGGACCAAAGTTGAATCGTACAAACTCACAGTTCTAATTGGGCTTAGGCTGTAAGATTCTGAGGTCCTTACAATAATAATGATGACGACGACGACGACGACATAGAGAAATATATTGTAATTAATGTGCAACTTTTTCAAGAATGACAAAGTTTGTCTATAAACTTAATTGCAGCCAATAGCTATAACTTTACTCAATATCTTTTTATTGAATGTGAATTTTGACAAATCCATCATTAAATTACATTTTCTTCTTATATCCTTCATGCTTGCAACATTTTCAGAAGAACGAAAATTAACAATTATGTCACCACTCAAATGTTTAAATTTTAAGGTTTTGTAGTCCAAAATTATGTATAAAAAATAAGTTTATGAATCAAATAATAATATTTGATTGACACAGAAGTTGACATGCGTGTTAAAAACATAAAAATATAAAATTCAGTAGTTAGATTTTAAAATAGGAAAATGTTTGGCTACAAACTTAGCTATAGCCAATGGCTACAACTCTTATTATATATAAAAAAAAAAAAATTTAACATGGATATATATTTTAAAAATCTAATCGTTAGATTGCATGTTCTTTATGTTCTTAACATACATGTCAAATTTTGTATCAATTGGATGTTACTATTTGATCTATAAACTTTTTTTTTTATGCATAATTTTAGACTACAAAAATTTAAAATTTAAACATTTGATTAATGATATAGCTATTGACCTTTTGAAAAATTTTCAAGCATGGAATGTAATCTAATGGCAGATTTATTAAAATTCACATTCAATAAAATGATATTAAAAAGAATAGTAGCCATTAACTACAACCAAGTTTGTAGCCAAACTCTTCTTAAAAAAAAAAAAAGTTTGTAGACAAACTTTATCCTTTAAAATATTGAGCAAGCCACTGTGACAGTTGAGACTGATAGTTTACAGGAATGAGAAGGAAGGCCTTCACAGGGTACTAGATCAGTGAGCTTCACACGACCCAAAGATGGCAGGCCACTGCCTGCCATGTAAGTTTTTTCAATATGCTGATGCCTGAGTCTGAAAAGATGCTGTGCACACTATTGCAGAACGGAATGAGATCAAGTGCAATAATTGTATTCAATGGCTGAGATTGAAAGTTGAAAAAGCAACTTTTAATCTCAACCATTAAAAAAAATATATTAAGTGAAAGTTAAAGTGCAATCATCATCTACAACGTCAAAAATGAAAATATCACTCACTTGACCTGACACAAAATCTCATAAATGCAAGAAAATTATGGTCTCATAACCCCCCCACCCCCCAGCGGGCGGCGGGCACCAAAAAAAAAAAAAATGTAGATTAGAGGACAAAAAATAAAATGAGGACTGCCAGGAAAAGGGGAAATTAATAAAATTCACTTTAGTTGGCAATCTACCCTCAACGAAAAAGGGCCAAGAGAACTATGTTGTTGACATGGATTACTCCATGACCTGAGCTGATGCAATAATAATCAACATCATGAAACAGGGGCCAAAAAAAAAAAACACCCAGTAATAATTTAAAGATAAAGATGATATTGCTATTGACGTAAGAAAATATTTGGGATAGATGTCTGTTGATCCAGTGAGCATATTCAGATACTCTATTCCAAATAACTGAAAAACATATGAAATAGGTATATGAACACTAAGGGTGCCAATAATTATCAGAGTTGTTGTGAATCAAACCAAAATTGAAGAAATAATTGAATATTTATTAGAGAAATTATTTAGCCCATCACAGTCAGATAGATT